>CAUYON010015010.1:0-73668 GCA_963573935.1 Arctocebus calabarensis
ACAGCAACCTCCAATTCCTGGGCTCAAGCGAGTCTCCTGCCTCCGCCTCCCAAGTAGCTGGGACTACAGGCGCCCGCCACAACGCCCGGCCATTTTTTGGTTGCAGCCGTCATTGTTGTTTGGCAGGCCCAGGCTGGATTCGAACCCACCAGCCTCAGGTGTATGTGATTGGTGCCTAAGCCTATTGAGCCACAGGCGCCGAGCCTGAATTCGGAGTTCTTAATTACTAAGAATCACTATTGTGGTGAGGACAGGCAGGATGGCGGTGGAGTGGGGGGAATACTCTAGCAGGTGCAAAGCAGACATCTACTGTTACATGTTTTCTAAGTTGTTAAAAGTATTGTGTGTTTCAACATGAAGAGCATGGGGTATTATGGCTGGGCAGGAAGAACGAGGAACAGAAACTCAATGATTGTCTCGTGATGTTTCTTTCTTGGGTTTACAGCCTGGAGCAGGCCCCAGGTAAGGGAACAGCCACATTAACACAGGCCTAGAGAGCCTGCCCCGCCCCCCAGCAGCCCTTCTCTGCAGAAGGCCACTGAATCTCCCTTCCCGAAGAAGCCGAGGTTTTGTAGGAGGGAGGAGGGGGTGCAGCGTTTGCCACAGTTTATATTCCTCCAGAGCTTTGGAGCAAGATTTCCCCCAAAAGCCATATTAAATAAATAAAAGGAAATTCAGCAGATGGGAACATGAATCAATGAAAACTCCCATATGAGTGCAAAGATTTATGTCAAAAAACAAAACATCAACATCTGGGAGCTGCCTCGTCTCCTCTTGGCTGCTCGTTTGGAATGGATTCTCCGTGCGGCTTGCCGCCTCTTTGTGGCCCTGGGAGAGGACAGAAAGAAATAAAGAATGAAGCCCATTAAAAAATAGTCATTTTTAATCAGAAACGAAGGCTGTTTTCGCCCTCAAGGCTGGAGGGAATGTAATGGAGGCAGCGGGGCTGCGGGTTCGGCCTGGGATCGTGGGGAGAGAGACCCCTGCAGGGCGCGGAGGGCCGCTCCCCCCCACCCCCGCCGCTCTCTCTAGGGTCGGTTACCCGTATCTCACAGATGCGACGAGACGGAGCGACCAGCCGGCGACCACCGCACTGCGCCCAGCTCCGCCTCTCTGCCGCTGGGGGACGTCGCTAGGGTACCGGCCCGCCCGGGGCGATTCTGTGGGCGCCAACGCAGGCAGTCAAGCCCGGCGCCGGTGCGCTTGTTAGGCCAGGCGAACCTGTACTTGGGTTTCCCCAATTCCTGGAGAAGGGAGGCGGTGACAAGCGGGGAAAGAGGAACCCGGGCAGAAATGTGCAGATAGAAATCTGTACTTAGTTCTTAAGTTGGGCGATGTGGGGACGGGGTGTGGGTTAAGGGGACAGGCCTTAGAACCTGGTATCTGTGTTCATATCTGAAAAGCCAAATAAGTGACCTTAATTAAGCAAGTTTACTGTCAGAATACAGAGTTTCATCATCTGTAAAATGAGAATAATACCACCAGGTTCCTAGGATAGTTGCGAAAAATAAATGAGAAAACGTTTAATAAATGTGCAAAAGTATTTAGCACAGAGCATGTATACATAAAATTGAATAAATGTTAGCCGATCACCAGGATAAAGGCTCAAATTCTTACTAAGCCTCTTTTTTTTTGGCTTAACCCAGCAGCCTAGTTGCCTTCTGTCTGCCTCAGGACCCTCTGCATTTCTGTTCCCTCTGCCGGAAAGGCTCGTTTCCACCTTTGGCTTCACCCCAGCCTGCCCCTTCTTTGGGATGTCTGTTACATCTGCCAGGAAACTCTTCCTAATGTAGTACCTCTGCTCTATACTCTCACAGCAGCCTGGGCTCTTCCCTACCAGCAACTTCCCAGTTATACCTTAACATGCTTCACCCCCTGGACAGTTCACTCCATGAGGCCAGAAGCCCAGCCTATCACGTTCATTGCAGTATTCCAGCTCCCAGGATAGTGACTGGTCTGTGCCCTCCTCCATTTGTGGTGAATGCAGTGAGTGAGCCAAAGTGGAATAGTGGAACTCTGAGGCCACTCACATTTCTCCTCTGGATTATCCTGGGTCTTTCTATGTTTCACCAACTCCTTCTTTTTTTTTTTTTTTTTTTTTGAGACAGAGCCTCAAGCTTTCACCCCAGATAGACTGCTGTGGCTTCACAGCTCACTGCAACCTCCAATTCCTGGGCTCCAGCAAGTCTCTTGCCTCTGCCTCCCAAGTAGCTGGGACTACAGGCGCTTGCCACAACGCCTGGCCATTTTTTGGTTGCAGCCATCATTGTTGTTTGGCGAGCCCGGGCTGGATTCGAACCCGCCAGCTCAGGTGTACGTGGTTGGCGCCTTAGCCTGTTGAGCCACAGGTGCCAAGCCTCACCAACTCCTTCTAACAGTAAACACACATTTGTTACGGTGCAGTGACGGAAGCCTGTAATCCTAGCACTCTGGGAGGCTGAGGCGGTTGGATTGCTTGAGGTCAGGAGACCAGCCTGAAGAAGAGAGATACCTTCCTGCCACCCACCCACTAAACATAAAAAAAATAGCTGGGCCTGATGGCACAAGCCTCTAGTCCCAGCTACTTAGGAGGCTGGGGTAGGAGGTTCACTTAAGCCCAAGAGTTTGAGGTTGCTGTCAGCTATGATGCTAGGCACTCTACATAGGTCAACAGAGTGAGACTTTGTCTCAAAACAGCAACAACAAAAAGATCATAGGTATGCCAGGTCCTGTGTTGGGCACCAAGGACACAGACCTATACAATCCAAAGGCAGAGATGGACATGCAAACAGAGGACATCACAGATGGGGTAAAGATAGAAGTGAGGGGGGCTGGACAGGGGTGGATGTTTCGGCAAAGACAGGTCCCTTGGCTCCAGGTGGTATAAATGGAATAAGCTAATTGCTTTACCTGCATTATTTTACTAAAGCTAGCTACTATTAGATAGGCTTATTATCACCCCTATTGTCTAGATGAAGCATAAAGAAGTTAAACAACTTGCCTAAGGTTACAAAGATAGTAATAGCAGAAGCAAGATTCAAACAAGAGTACATTCTGATTCAGAGCCAGAGCACTGAACTTGGCCATGCTTCCTCTGAGAAAACAGCTACCCCACCCCACTCCCCCACTGACCATGACTCCAGTTCTGTGCTTATTAAGAGCAGAGAGGAGTCTAGGAGGCTGAGGCAGGTGGATAGCTTGAGCTCATGAGTTTGAGACCAACCTGAGCAAAAGTGAGATCCCATCTCTACTAAAAATAGAAAAAAAGGGGCAGCACCTGTGGCTCAGTAAGTAGGGTGCCGGCCCCATATACCAAGGGTGGTGGGTTCAAACCTAGCCCTGGCTGAACCGAAACAAAAAAATAGCCGGGCATTGTGGCAGGCACCTATAGTCCCAGCTACTCGAGAGACTGAGGCAAGAGAATCGCCTAAGCCCAGAAGCTGGAGGTTGCTGTGAGGTGTGAAGCCTTGGCACTCTACCAAGGGTGACAAACTGAGACTCTGTCTCATTTAAAAAAAAAAAAAACTGAGGCAAGAGAATCGCTTGAGCTCAAGACTTGGAGGTTGCTGTGAGCTATGATGCCATAGCACTTTACCCAGGCCACAGCTTGAGACTATCTCAAAAAAAAAAAGAAAAGAAAAGAAAAGAAAAAGCAGAGAGGAGGTGGGAGAGCAGGGCTGAGAGGGAGGAGAAAGCTGTATGCCCTGCTTCACACCTGCGGCTTAATGAGGAGCATTCACAAAGGTGGCAGAAGAGACCTGCAACAATTCACCTAAAAACAGGAGCACCTTTGGCTTCTGTGCTGCCAAATCCCCAGCGCTTGAGGGTAGCCCCAACCCAAAGTCGGTTGATGCCTGGAGGGTGTTGCTCTCACCTTTCTCACCCACCTCTAAGCTCTGCTGATCTGTTAACATCTCTCAGGGCTTTTTTTAAAGGTTGGGTTCACATTCTCCATTTGCTCTCTCTCTCTCTCTCTCTTTTTTTTAGAGACAGAGGCTCACTTTATTGCCCTCCGTAGAGTGCTGTGGCACATCACATAGCTCACAGCAACCTCCAGCTCCCGGGCTTAGGCGATTCTCTTGCCTCAGCCTCCCAAATAGCTGGGACTACAGGCGCCCGCCATAATGCCCGGCTATTTTTCTGTTTCGCAGTTTGGCCGAGGCCAGGTTTGAACCCACCCCTTTCGGTATTTGGGACCAGCACCCTACTCAATGAGCCACAAGCACCGCCCTCCATTTGCTCTCTTAATGGCAGCCCTGCCTACCCTTATAGATCCAAAGAGTCAGGCAGCACAGGGGTTGGAGGCCTGCAGGAGCTATTCTTCAGGTTCTTCTCCACTGAGGTCAGGTATCTTTTTTTTTTTTTTTTTTTGCAGTCAGAACCCACCACCTCTGGCATATGGGGCCGGCATCCTACTCCTTTGAGCTACAGGCACTGCCCTGAGGTCAGGTATCTTTGAGGAGTTGATGAGACCATCTGTCTTTTCAGTTTCCCCCACCTTCTAGCTCTCAGAAAGCTGCACCCTCTACCAGTATCTGGAGAATTCTGACAAGTGGATCTGAGGTCCCAGCAGGACATCTAATGGAAGAGTCTAGTAAGTGCTGTAGGACTGGAACTCAATAAAGAGTACAAAGGTAAGGCTAATAATTGTTACAATTTATTGAGTCCTTTCTGTGTGTCAGATACTGTGCTAATTAAGCACTTTCCATGTGCTCCATTTCACAGATGAGGAAGTGAGGCTCAAAAACTCAAGTAACTTTCCGAAGTTCACACAACTAGAAAGTAGTGAAGGATTTAAACCCAGGCCATTAACACCTGTGGCTCAAGGAGTGGGGCACCAGCCCCATATACTGGAGGCGGCAGGTTCAAACCCAGCCCTGGCCAAAAACTGCAAAAAAAAAAAAAAAGGATAAAACTCCAGAACCCAAGCTCTTAACTATCATATTCTCATTTAGGAGTCAACAACACAGAAGGTAGTCATGAAAAGAGCACTAGGAAGAGAACTGGAATGTGGACAATGCTTGTACCAGGGGTCAGAAGGAGAAAAAAGCAATGACAGAAACAGAATAACTAGAAAGTAAATAAACAAGGGAAATGCAACAATGGGGAAGTGGAAGGGCTGGGGGAATGAGTTCAATGAATACAAGACCTGGTGACTAGATGGGTGTGGGAGTGTCTGACACCTTTGGGGTGTCTGCAGATCAGAAGAAACACAGAAAGAAAGCTAGAGAGAAAGGGCTCATTTTGTTGGCTCCTGAGTCCATAGTTCTGGTCTTTCCTAGGTCCCAGGTGCTTCCTGCCCTTGAGGTCCATTAGACATCCCTCCACCCTCTGCATCCTAATAAAACTTTTTCAAGGTTCCGCACCTATAGCTCAGCAGCTAGAGCACCAGCCACATACACCGGAGCTGGCGGGTTCGAATCTAGCCCAGACCTGCCAAACATCAATGACAACTACAACCAAAAAATTACCAGGCGTTGTGGCGAGTGTCTATAGTTCCAGCTACTTGGGAGGCTGAGGCAAGAGAATCATTTAAGCCCAAGAGTTTGAGGTTGCTGTGAGCTGTGATGCCACACACTCTACGGAGGGTGACATGGTGAGACTCTGTCTCAAAAAAACAAAACAAAACCTGTTTTCAAAACCTAGCTTCTCTGAGTTTCTAATGTTTGTAATAACAGTCAAAACTAATGTGGGGAAAGGCAGAGAAGGAAGAGTTGAGTCAATTGTCAGTTCAGCTTTCTTTCCTGAATGGCTTGAGAAAACTGTATAATGGATAGAAATAAGGAGGCTGGGTGACGAGGTTTTGTGTGTAAGATTTAAGGAGTGGATAGCCAAATGAGTCAAGTGTTCTGGGTCAAGGAGCCTGACTGAGCAAAGTCCCACTAGTGGTTAATGAGGTGGTCTTTGATGATCCCAGTGACCCCTGTGTCAGAAGAACAGGAATGGAAACTGGGAGGCAAGGCTGAAAAGCAAGGGAGTCATGTAGAAATGGGAGGCAGCAAGTGTGTTAATTAAGAAATCTGGCAGGAGAGAGAAAAACAGAATTGTAGCTGAAAAGGGCAGGAGTAAAAGATTTTCCTCCCAACATAGGAAAGGCCTGTGTATATTTCATAGGCAGAAAGAAAAAAGGTAATGGAGAGATAAATGCTTTGGGATGAGGGTCTGGGTAATTATAGAGACAAAGTTCTAGAGGAGACAGGAAGGGAATGGGACTGAAAGCAAACAGAGTTTGGCCTTAGAACAAAGGGAAAAGACAGACCTCTCCAAATGAGTCTATGTTCTTGTCATTTCCTCTAAATCATAAGCATCTCTTACATTTATTTGTGTAGTTTACAGCTAATGTTCAAGTGTACTCACGGCTGCTCTCAAGTCGGATTCTTTATCATCATCATATTTAGCTACCATGTTCTCAGCTCGTAAGAAGGATACAATTCTCAGCTTGGCACCCATAGCACAGTAGTTAAGGTACCAGCCACATATGCCTAGGGTTGAGGGTTCGAACCTGGCCCAGGCCAGCTAAACGACTGCAACAAAAAAATAGCCAGGTATTGTGGTGGGTGCCTGTAGTCCCAGCTACTTGGGAGGCTGAGGCAAGAGAATCACTTAAGCCCAAGAGTTTGAGGTTGCTGTGAGCTGTGATGGCACTGCACTCTACCGAGGGCAACAGAGTGAGACCCTGTCTCCAAAAAAAGAAGGATATAATTTTCATTCCCATCCTATGGATAAAGAAACCAAGGTAAAAGATAATATAATCAACTTGGCCAGGTTAACCCAGCTGGTCAGTGGGGGAGCGGTATTGGATGCCACACAGTCCAATTCTAGAACCTCTGCTCTTCTGTGCTGCTTCCTGACACTTTACAGAGTTGAAAATAGTTGCCTCTAGGGAGTAGGACTAGAGGGTAGAGAGCATGTGGCAGGGGTCTGCTGTTTTTTGATATAAGCCTTTAGTACTATTTGACTTTTACTAGCGTAGAAGCTCTTGCAGTGACCGTCATTTATCTGTGGTGTCAGATCCACTGAGCTTGGAATGCTCTCTGCTCCCTACCAGCAGGGTCTTCCTTAACACACTTCACACTTAAGTATAAATTGTTTGACCACCTGACCAACCCCATGCCCAGATCAGGCAGCAGATTTTCTATGACATGTTATTTTAAAAGGAAATTAAACAAAACATCTGTATTAAGGCATCTACATTCTTTTACAATGAAAATTCCCACTAATGAAAAGCAAAAGAGCTAGAATCCATTCTGAGGTGATGACTCACCCTTCTTAGTACTGAAAGTGAGGTCACTGGTTTAGAACAGAGTGAAAATGGGGGCTTGATCAACTCCAATTTATCCCCCATACAGCAGCCAATGAACCTTTCTTGGATCCCTCTGGCCCTGTTACTCCCCTGTTGAAACCTTTCCTAGGTGTCCCATGCTTTGAGGGAAGAGTCCAAACACTTAGGGGCCTTACAAGGCTTTATGACCTGGCCCTGTTTACCCCTCCAGAGTAAAGGCCTATTACTATTCCATTACTCCCTGTCACCTTCACTAAGGCTGCTTCCACACAGATTTTTGTTTTCTTTTTGTTGCCATCACTAGAGTTCCTTGGCATCACAGCTCACAGCAACCTCAAATTCTTGGGCTCAAGTAATTCTCTTGCCTCAGCCTCCCAAGTAGCCGGGACTACAGATGCCTGCCACAACACCCAGCTATTTTTTTGTTGTTGTAGTTGTCATTGTTGTTTAGCAAGCCCAGGCTGGGTTTGAACCCGCCGGCCTCGGTGTACGTGACCGGCACCCTAACCACTGAGCTATGGGAGCCGAGCCAATGCCACACTGATCTTAGATTGTGCTTTCTTTGCCTCTCTGGAACTTTGCCCTAGCTGTGTCCTCTACCCAGACTGTGCTTTGCTTTCCTCTTCTCCACCTGGCCAGTTCCCAGTCCTCATCATTTGGGCTTGTCAGTGTAGGTGTTGCTGCTTCCAGGAAGTCTTCCTGACTTCCATGCCTAGATTATGGGCCTTCCCTACATGTTCCCATAGCATCTTGTACTTTCCCCACATAGCACTTGCTGTCTCTAAAGAATCGCATTTCCCAGTATTCATGACCTTGAGTCTTCCCCTCCTATACTGATTCTGGACTGGCCCTGTGAATTGCTTTAACCAAAAGAGTACAGAAGTGATGCTGTGCTTATTCTAGGCCTAAGACTTAAGAAGCTTGGCAGCTTCCACTTTTGTACTTTTGGAAGCTCTGAGTCACAGTGTAAGTTCAACTACCCAGCTGTGAGGCCATGTGGGGCAAAGAGGCCCTGAAGGCATAAGGCAGTGTTTTTGTTTCTTTCTTTTTTTCTTTTTGAAAGAGTCTCACTCTGTCACTCTGGGTAGGGCTGTGACATCATAGTTTACAGCAACCTCCAACTCCTGGGCTTGAGCAATTCTCTTGCCTCAGCCTCCCAGTAGCTGAGACTCCGGGGCACATGCCACTACCCCTCGTTAGTTTTTCTATTTTAGTAGAGATGGGGTCTCACTCTTGTTCAGGCTGGAGTGGGAATTCCTGAGCTCAAGCAATCCACCTGCCTCAGCCTCCCAGAGTGCTAGGATTACAGGCGTGCGCTCTAGCTGAAGGCAGTGTTTTTCAACCTTATCTCATGGCACTCTAGAACCTATAGTTGAATTTTCATGGCACACTTAAATTATGTTGATCAAAAAAAGGTAAAAAAAAAAAAAAAAGAATATACTTACTGTGCTTTGAAATTTTCTTTTCTTTTCTTGTTTTTTTCTCTCTCTTTTTTTTTTTTTTGGAGAGAGTCTTAGTGGGTCGCCCTCAGCACAGTGCCATGGCGTCACAGCTCATAGCAACCTCAAACTCTTGGGTTTAAGTGATTCTCTTGCCTCAGCCTCCCGAGTAGCTGGGACTACAGGTTGCCCACTACAACGCCTGGCTTTTTTTTGGTTGCAGTTGTCATTGTTGTTTAGCAGGCCTCCGCCAGGCTCGAACCCACCAGCTTCAGTGTACGCGGCCAGCGCCCTACTCACTGAGCTACGGGCACTGAGCCATGTGCTTTTGAAAATAATTTAATTAATGATCTTTAAAAAAAAATTATTTTTTTTTTGAGACAAAGTCACACTATGTCACCCTGGGCAGAGCACTATGGTGTCACAGCTGACAGCAACTTCACACTCCTGGGCTTAAGCGATTCTTTTGCCTCAGCCTCCCAAATAGCTGGGACGACAGGGGCCTGCCACAAGCCCAGCTATTATTTTGTTGTTGTTGCAATTGTCATTGTTGTTTAGCAGGCCCGGGCCAGGCTCAAAACCACCAGCTTTGGTATATGTGGCAGCTGCCCTACTCACTGAGCCACGGGCGCCAAGCCTGATCTTTAAAAATTTTCACAGCACACCTAAGATTCTCTCAAGGAACACCACTGTGCTGCAACACACCAGTTGAAAATCACTGTTATAAGGCGAAGGAAAGAGGCTGAGCCTCTTTAGGGCCCTCCTTGAGTCTTCATATGACTTTAGCACAGGGCACCATCTGAGTGCAGCCTCATGAAAGACCCCTAGTGAGACCAGCAGAATTTCCCAGCTGAGCCCAGTCAATTTGCAGAACTATGAAAGATAATAAAATTGTTTTAGCTACTAAATTTTGGATTGTTTATTATGTCATTAAAAATAACTGAACACCATTGTATTTTAATTGCCTATCAACTTTGATTGCTCTACTAGAGTACTTTCTCTATAAGGGCAGGGCCCACATCCATTTTTTAATATTCATTATATACTCAGGACATTCTCCAGCACTGATATACGTTCTAATATATATTTGATTAATGCAAATGAAGACTGTCAACAAAAACAAAGACAACAAAAGACTAGTACACTCATTGTGGTGAGTATACAATGGCATGTGTACACACACTAGAGGTGATTAACTGGACATCTGGGCAATAGGTCCTCAGTGTAAGATAGACCACTTACCTTTGTAGAGGGATTGAGTTGATGTGCAGGACTATATAGAGAGAATGGGCCACAATCCAACAATAGTGTTTGGGAGAAAAAAAGAATGGTTGAAGGCTTGGGGTCTGGCAGTTTAGGTGGATGCTACTCCTGACATTGTTCTCAGGGACAGCACTGAAGAGGTGGTCTGGTGTGGGCTCACCATCTACCCTCACACAAGTGGTCTGTTGATGTTCTTAGGTTGCCAGGAACAAGAGATGCCATCATGCCATTTTATTCCCGGGGACAGATGCCTTATCCTCTCCTTCAAAACTTTTCAACTAGTTTCAAACAGGGGAGTTCTCAATGAATGTTTGTATGTGGAATGAATACATTTCCTTTCAAATCAGTAAGCTTATAATTGGGGTCAGGTGTTCCTGATTGTAATCATCATCAGCACAAGGTCAAGTCAATAGGCTTTGCTTGAACATATTCTGTGGGCTGCCAGGTTATGTCAAGCCTATGTGGGACATAAAATGGGAGGACGCTCACCTGCTCTGAGGATGAGAATTAGGAAGACTAGACATACACAGATGAGATAATTAAATAACAGGACAACATATAATTACTGCTAAACTGTGCACTAAGAAATGAAGTGCCATAGGAATTGGAAAAAGCAGGGAACAGTGAGGACTCAATTAAAGGGTCTTCGTTGAGCAGTTGAGATTGGGCTGGGCCTAGAAGAATTAAACAAACTACAGACAGCCTGAAATGAAGAAAAAACATGGAAGTCCCAGGAGGAAAAACAAGAGCCCAAACAGAGTACCTGTTACTTCATGATAGCAACACAAGTAATGTGAAAGGTGGTTGTCTCAAGTTCCACAGCAAGGATATTTCTAGTTTATCAATATTTGAACTTCTGGGTCTTTATTCAGTTTCCTCTGCTTACAGTGCCTTTCTGCCTTCTCCACCTGTTATTCATATGTAAAATGCAAACTGTTACGCATACATAAATGCCCAGCTCAAATGCAACTACTGTGAATCCTTCCATAGTATCCCACAAACCACTGCTCCTGTTTCTATTGGAATATTATCTTTTACTACTCACCTCCTTTACTACAATTAAGAGCACCTTATATTTATTGGGCCCTTACTATGTCACAGCTATGCTAAACAACAAAGATGCTAAATTTTTATTCTAAGCAGGGTCTTGCTGTTATCCAAACTAGCATGCATTGGTGTCATCATAGCTCAGTCCAACTTCAAACTTCTGGGCTCAAGTGATCCTCTTGCCTTAGTCTTCCCAGTAGCTGTGATTACAGGAATGTACAACCAAACCTGGCATTTTAAATTTTTTTGGTAGAAATGGCTTCTATGTTGCTCAGACTGCCTAATGTTTTTTTTTTGTTTTTTTTTTTCTGAGACAGCGCTTCAAGCTGTCATCCTGGATAGAATGCTGTGGCATCACAGCTCACAGCAACCTCCAACTCCTGGGCTCAGGCGAGTCTCCTGCCTCCACTTCCCAAGTAGCTGGGACTCCAGGCGCCCACCACAACGCCCGACCATTTTTTGGTTGCAGCCATCATTGTTGTTTGGCAGCCTGGGCTGGATTCGAACCCACCAGCTCAGATGTACATGGCTGGTGCCTTAGCCCGTTGAGCCACAGGCACCAAGCCTGCTTAACGTTTTTGATACACTATTTTATTTAAACCTTACAACAGCTACATGAGGTATTGTCTCTATTGTATAGAAGACCTGAGGCTCAGTATGGTTAAAGACTCTATGCAGGCTTGGCACCTGTAGCTCAGTGAGTACGGTGCTGGCCATATACACCGAGGCTGGCGGGTTTGAGCTGCACCAGGTCTGCCAAACAACAAATGACAACTGCAACAACAAAAAAATAGCCAGGCGTTGTGGCAGGTGCCTGTAGTTCCAGCTACTCAGGAGGCTGAGACAAGAGAATGGCTTAAGCCCAAGAGTTTGAGGTTGCTGTGAGATGTAACACCACTGCACCCTACCCTGGGCAACAAAGTGAAACTCTCTCTCTCTCTCTCAAAAAAAAAGAGAGACTGTGCAAGCTAACATAGCTAGGAAGTAAGAAGGTTGGGATTCAAGCCCAGATTTGTCATACTCTGAAGCCCACTCTTTTTTTTTTTTTTTTTAAAGATAAGGTTTTGGGGCTTGGCGCCTGGGGCTCAACAGGCTAAGGCGCCAGCCATGTACACCTGAGCTGGCGGGTTCGAATCCAGCCCAGGCCTGCCAAACAACAATGACGGCTGCAACCAAAAAATGGCCAGGTGTTGTGGTCCCAGCTACATGGGAGGTGGAGGCAGGAGACTCGCTTGAGCCCAGGAATTAGAGGTTGCTGTGAGCTATGATGCCACAGCACTCTATCCAGGGTGACAGCTTGAGGCTCTGTCTCAAAAAAAAAAAAAAAGATAAGGTCTTGGGCTGGGCACAGTGCCTCATGCCTGTAATCCTAGCACTCTGGAAGGCCAAGGCGAGTGGACTGCTTGAGTTCAGGAGTTTGAGACCAGCCTGAGCAAGAGTGGCACCTTGTCTCTACTAAAAATAGAAAAACTGGCTCGGCAACTGTGGCTCAACGGGCTAAGGCACCAGCCACGTACACCTGAGCTGGTGGGTTTCAATCCAGCCTGGGCCCGCCAAAACAACAATGACGGCTGCAACCAAAAAATAGCCAGGCGTTGTGGCAGGTGCCTGTAGTCCCCGCTACTTGAGAGGCGGAGGCAGAAGACTCACTTGAGCCCAAGAATTGGAGGTTGCTGTGAGCTGTGATGCCCTAGCACTCTATCCAGGGTGATAGCTTGAGGCTCTGGTTCAAAATAAATAAATAAAAATAGAAAAACTAACTGAGCATGGTGGTTCATGCCTGTAGTTCCAGCTATTCAGAAGGCTGAGGCAAGAGAATTTGCTTGAGCCCAAGAATTTGAGGTTCCTATGAGCTATGACACCATAGCACTTGACTAAGGGTGACAAGGTGAGACTCTGTCTCAGGCCGGCTGGTGGCTCATGCCTGTAATCCCAGCACTTGGGAGGTCAAGGCAGGTGGATAGCCTGAGCTCATAGGTTGGCTATGAGCCTGAGACAGAGGGAGACCAGCCTGAGACAGAGGGAGACCTCGTATTTAAAAATAGCTGGGCAAGGTGATGATGCCTGTAGCTCAGTGGGTGTCGGCCACATACACTGAAGCTGGCCTGCTAAACAATGACAAATGCAACAAAAACAAAAACAAAAAAATAGTCAGGCGTTGTGGTGGGTGCCTGTAGTCCCAGCTACTTGGGAGGCTGAGGTAAGAGAATCGCTTAAGTCCAGAAGTTTGAGGTTGTTGTGAATTATGATGCCATTGCACTCTACCAAGGGTGACAAAGTGAGACTCTGTCTCAAAAAAAAAAAAAAAAAAAGATAAGGTCTCACTAGGTTGCTCAGGGTGGGCTCCAATTCTTGGCCTCAAGCAATCCTCTCACCTAGCCTCCCAAAGTGCTGGGATTATAGATTTGAGCCACTTGTGCTCTGCCCTGAAAATACTCGTGACCCACTGGACTGTCTGTTCCTGGACGCCACCAATGCTCTTTATTCATGTGCCTTCTCAGATCCTAGGATGGTGACTGATACAGGTCTCAAAAATTAACACTTTCACACCACCAGCAGGTACCTAAAAATAGGTACTGCCAGTACTTTTATTCCAGGCAGACTTCCATCCTCCTAAAAGTCACATACCTGGGGGAAAAGGACAGGAGAAAGTCTAAACACTTCCATTTGAATTTCAGCTCCTGTATTTCATGGATTCAAGTGTGGTGAACGAGGAACTATTCTCTTCCACAAGAACACTGGCTAGGTTTGACGATGAGTACTCTGATAAACACGGTCCGTGTGATTGGTATTTTGAATGAAACTCAAGAGCTCAACCTGTCAGACCACAAAGGACCAAGCATCATACTTTGTCGCTGCGCAGACCGAGGCCCAGAAAAGAGAAAAGCAGTCAGTCTGAGGCTATACTGTGAGACAAAGCTGGGCCAAAGAGTTAAAAACCCTGTCCTGAGCAGCTTCTCGTCGCCTGTGCATTCGGGCCCAGCCTAACACGTAACCAGATGGTCTCGGACGGAAAGCTCAGACTACTGGCTTCTTTAACTGGGTCCTCTCCTCCACCAACCGAGCCTGGATCCGCCCACCTCCTCAAATCTGGGGCCTGGGAAAGCCTTTTCTTCCTTCGCGGCCCCACGGTGACTGCAAGGTCATCTGGCTCCACCACAGCCGCTCTAGCCCCACTTCTTAGTGGTCCGGCTTCTGAGCAGTTCCGCTTTGCCACCAGCCACCCTGCCTCCGCGTGGGCGCGGCAAAGGACACCTCGCTGGCTGAGAGCGGGGCACACGTGCGCACGCCCTTGTCGCAATTCACCTCCCTGTTAGGCTAAAGCACGCCCCACGCCGCCCACTTCCTCTCGCTGATCACTGTCTTTCCGGTTGGGCTCCTTTCTAATTGGCTGGCTGAGGGTTTGGACTCGGCCACTCCGGGCGCCACAGCGGCCTGTGGCCGCTGTCCAGGTGCTTGGCCTCACTCTTGGCGTCTGCGAGCTATCTATGGTGCTGGCAATGACATGTGGCGCTTCCCGGGACTGCTGGGCCGAGGTAAGGGGAGTTTGAACCGCGGAACACCTTGGGCCCGCAGAGACTCTGAACCAGAGGTGACCGCAGAGACTCTGAACCTGAGGTGACCGCAGAGACTCTGAACCTGAGGTGACAGCGAGCGTGAGAAAACGCAAAAGCAGTAGTGGGCGGGGTTAGAGTGCAGGGCTGAGCCCTGAAGGGGCGGGGCCACATTTCGGGAATGTTGGAATTTGAGGTGTGGTTGAGACTGGTGAGAAGAGGTTGGAGCTTAAGAGTCAAGGATTGGGTAGGGCTGTTGGAAGGGGGAGGAGTCAAATGGCAGGAGATGGCGGGCAGAGAGAACGAAAGAAGGCTTGAAGAGAATGGATTAGGCAAAGCCATTGAAAAAAGGAGGAGTTTAGAGACAAAGCGCCCCAAATATTGAACAAAAGTTATGTGTATGAAATGCCTGGTCATCTTAGAACAATGATGGCAGCAGGGCATCAGAATCACATGGGAGCTTTTGTAAAATGTAAATACTCTACCCTGAGAAATCCTGGTGGGGCTCTGTCACAGGTCAGAGAGCAGATTGTTGGAGCAGTTTGCCTCAGTCCTGTTCCCGGTGAGGTGACTGACCCTTGTTGTTTTGTACAGCTCTTCCCCGTGTGCTGGCATCCAGCCTCCGGGGGGTGACCCCCAAGTCCACTATTCCAGATGGGCCTCAGGCAACCTCCTCCACCCTGCTGGTCCCTGTACCCAACCTTCACAGGTAAGATAACTACCATTCTGTCACTCATCTCCTCCTATGTCCTCTGCCCTCATTTTTGGCAAAACTTGACAGCTCTTACTTCATCATCTAGGTCCGGCCCACATGGCACAGGCACAAGCAGTGGTCCAAGGTCCCATGGATGGAAAGATACCTTCCAATGGAGGTCTACCTGTGTCTCCCCAAACACGCTGTGGGGTGCCATATCATGGGTAAGGCTTTCCCAGCCCTGTCCTTAACCTTCATTGTGGATGAGAGTGATCCTGCATGGAAGTATAGCCTAACCTAGAAACAAGAGCTAGGGCATCATGGTGTCCACACAATGAGATACTTATAGCATTAGAGCAGATTCAGGGAGATGTTGCTGCCCTCCCTCCCCCTCATACCTTCCTCCCTCCACTGTTTATTTATTCCTTATTTCATTGGAACACATTTATTTAACACCTTCTCTGAGCCAGACATTTTTGCTAGGCACTACAATCATAGCAGAGGACAAGTAGATACATTCTTGCCTTCATGAAGCTTATAATAAATATTAAATGGCATTATTTATTACACATGTATTTTCTGGCTTAATTGGTATAAAAATCTTGCTAGGGAAATATAATCTTTATAAAGATGAGGATACTCAGGCTGTAAACTGTTAGGTAACAAGCTTACGTTGCATACCAATGGGGGGCTCAGAGAGTCTTTACCTGACTCCTTGTCAGTTCTCCCTTTTATTCTCTATTTAACCCCTTGATTTGTTTCTTCTTGGTATTTATTGTGTTTATTTTTCTATGTACTTGGATTTTGTCTTTCTCATTCAAGCAAGATATAAACTTCCTGAGAGACTATGTCTACCTTATTCGCCATTGTATGTAGTGCCTGTTGCAACAAATAAGTAAATGGGTGTCCCTTTCTGAACACAGTACAGGTAGAGACAGGCAAACCAAGCAGTCACTGAGATAAGAGTTAGCTCAGGTCTTCTGCAGACCTGACAGAGAAGAAACACCTCACCAAGCTCACATTTGCAGATGTGTGTGTGGTGGGGTGGCTTAGCTGGGGGAAAAGGGGGGCATTCTGTGAGACTGGAAAGTGAGCCTTATGGGGAATTCTGACTTACTGCTGCATTTGCAGCTAAGTCCCAACTTACTACATTATCTTTTTGCCTGCTTAGATTTTCTTTGTTCAGTCATCACTCACGCTTGCACATGGTATTTATTGGGACCGTATCATAGCTCTCTTAGCTCTGAACTGGACACCAAGGATATACTGGTGACCAAAATATACATGACCTTGGGAGATGGACCTTAGGTGAACAATCACAGAGATGATGATTTAAGTGGTATCAGGGCTCCAGAAGACAAGTTTCAGTGCTACAAAGGCACATAGTGGGGGAGCTGCCCCAGGCCAGCTTCCCAAGGATGTTTATTTAAGCTGAAGGCCAAATCTGAAGGAGTTGACTAATAGAAAACTGTCACTAATGTGCTATCTTTCCCAGGGCACTCTGGCTGTGCTGGCCCTACAGCTGGCAAGGCAGATCCACTTCCAGGCATCCCTGCCAACAGGACCTCAGCGAATGGGACCCTGCTCTTGGCACAGTCCCCTAGACCGTTTCCTGTCATTTCCCTTGTGGCCCACGCGCTCCTGTGAGTTCTGTCTTAGGGACGGGAGGGATGGGCTGGGAGTTTCTCTGGGCCAGGAAGCATCCCTGGACACACCTCAGGAAAAGAGCCATCAGCAGCTCCTTGCTTATCCTATCTGAAGTCAGAGGAAGGGGACTTGGGGTTTTTTTCCACCCCGGGTGTGAACCACACCTGCTCCTCAGTGTCTTTCCATGTCCTCCCTCACCTCCCATGGAGGGAGCCCCACAAGTCCAGACTACTTTAGATTCTAGGTGTGGCTTCCTGCCTAGCTGTCAGCCAGTTAGGTCATTCTCTGGTCAGTCATTTTGTCATTCATCAAGAAATGAATCTTTATTGAATACCTATCATGTGCCATGGTATAGAGGCAACGTAACCTGGCACACGAGGTTCTTAAGTCAGATTGTGAGGCTTTAAGCCCCAAAAGCTATTCCATCTACCTTATTCTCTGTTGTCGCCCCAGCATCTAGCATTTTCCTTAATGGTGATATCCATAATGAGTATCATCATAATAATGACAAGAACTAATACTTAAACTAATAATTACTGAGGACTTACTGTGTGCCAGGTACTATTCTAAGTCCTAGACATGTATTAACTTATTTAGTCCTCCCAAGAAACCTATGGAGGGGTTTTATTACTATCCCATTTTGTAGATGAAGAATTGAGTCACAGGGAAGTTAAAATTAACTTGTCCAGGGATACGAGATGCCTCCCTGCTACTGGAAGAATTCAGACAGAAAGACTGACGCTTAGGGTAGAAGATTAGCATAAATACAGACCCCTCTAGGTCCCTGAGGGAAACCAGCAAAGGTAATAAAAGAGGAGGAGTATAAAGGAAGTGTCGCAGGGATTTTAGACATCTTCCTGTGGGCTCTAAAACTTCAGGGAGGACTCAGTCAGGCCCGAGAAGGCTGCGCTAATCCCATCCTTACCTGACTACTCTTGCTGGCTCTTTGTAGCACTGCGGCAACACATTCTTCCCAGCCCTGATGGCCCATCTCCCAGGCACTCTGACCACAGGGAACCTAGACTGGGCCTGGAAGAACCCTCAGCTCAGCCCAAGAGCTTCTCTTCATATAGCTCCTTGAGAGCAGCAGGTCCTCAGGACCCCTCAGAGGAAGGTATGTCCACACCTTAGAGAACTAGCAGAAGGTGGGGCAGGGGGATTTGGGCAAATGGATATTGGTTGCTGCACATTCTCAGTTAAGGGAATCGTCATTCCAGTGAGGCCAATGCCTTCTGGGATGATTCAGATTTATTTTGGTTCTTGGCAAAGGTGCTGGATGGAGAGCCTGGGTAGATTAGGCGAGGAGGAGAAAAGAAGAAGTAATATCTTTCTCTGTTGTCTTGACTGGCTTTCGGCCTTTCCTTTGTAGATCCCAGTGATTTGGACTTCTTGCATGCCAGCGGTAGCTTCAAGTCAGCCCAGCCTCAGCCCACTAGTGAAAAGAAGGTATTTTCCAGAGTTGACCACCCAGATCCCTACAACATTCTCTTCAGCAGGTAGCAATTCCAGTGAACCCTCCCTTGATTAATATTTATATTCCTTCCCTAGGAACAAGAAAAATCAAACACTCCTTCCCTCGAAGAGGCTGTGACGTCCATTCAGCAGCTGTTCCAGCTCAGTGTTTCCATTGCTTTCAACTTCTTGGGTAACTGAATGGATCTTGCCTCAAGGCAGGAGGATGGGAAATTGGGAAGGGTATGGAGTGGATCACATGTAGTCACAGTAGGAAGCAGTTTAAACAGGAGAGATTTTATTTTCTCCCAGGTTGGTAGACCAGGTCTGGCATGTGGTGTTTCAATGGTGTCAGAGTTCTATTCTTATTCGGGTGTGTCCTGCCATTCTTAAAACTGCCTCCTATCTTGAGCTCCAGTTTGGCTATTCCAGCTCCTTCGCTCATATCCTTCTTCTAGCTAGCTGGAAGGAAGAAGGTGGGGAGGCTAAAGGAGCACTCCTTTAGGGACTTTAAGGGCATGACGTAGAAGTTACACAGATCTTTGTCCAGAATGTAGGCTTGTGGCCACACCTAGTCACAGAGGAGGCTGAAAATATCATCTTTAGCTGAATAACTTTGTACTTACTTGAAAATTCTGTTATTATGTAACAGAAAACCAACTTGGAGGACACCTAGCATTGTCTACTACACATGGAATGATCAGGCTCCTAAAGTTTGAATCAGGCCCTTAAGTGCTTGAATAGGAACCTTTTGCGCACATCTGGAGGTTCCAAATGACCCTTCATCATTTATCCTGGTGATAGGCTCAAGTTTTAGGCCTTCTAATGTGGAGACCCAGACTCCCAGTAGCATCTTTCAGAGTCTAGTGGGCAGATGGGTAAAAGGCTAGGATTCACTGAGAACAAATTTGTTGAGCATTTACCTTTTGCTAGGCCCTACTTTAGGTAGTAAGGATATAGTGATTCACAAGACAAAGTTCTTACTTTCATGGAGCTGACAGTTGAGTTGAAAGAGAGAAAAGCAATAAACTGGCAAACAAAAAGAATTTCAGATGGTGATAAATAGGAAGGAAATAAAACAAGGGATGTGTTAGTGACTTGGGCAAGGAGCAACTTTTGATTTGGAAGTGTTTACTAAAGGGAAGACCTTGAACTAAGATTTGACTGACAAAAACAAGCCACTTTTTATTTCCACCTGGAGAAAACTTTCCAACTGGAGGGAACAGCAAGTGCAAAGGTCCTGAGGCAGGACTGAATTCTGATAAAGGAAAAAGAGAAAGGTGAGTGTGTCTGGAGTGAAGAGTAGGAGATGAAGTCAGAAAAGCAGGAGGGGCCAAGTAAGGTGAAGCCTTCTTAGCCAAGGTAAAGAATATGGGTTTTCTAGGTGAGATAGGAAGCTATTGGAGGATTTTAAGCAAGAGCAGGAAGGTGGGCAATAACACGATCTGATTTACTTTTCCAAAGATCTCTCTGGCTGTTGTGTAGACAGACGTGGATTATAGGGATGCCAGAGAGGAAACAAGAGACTTGTAGGAGCTGAGCGCAACATGAAGAGGCGTGGTCTAGTCTAGACAAGAGAATATTGACAAGAGCAGCTGGATTAGGGTATATCAACAGAGCCAAGTGGGGTATGAGAATGGACTGGGATCCTTTGCCTTCTTGACTCTTCTCCTCAGGGACTGAAGGCTCTGTCAGCCTTGGATAATAAGTTTTCAGGAAGTAGGGAGGCAACTTCCTGTAATTCCTTGATGGCTGAATGGAACTTAGCTTCTACTTCATTAGTTTTTTGTGGTTTTGATGGGCAGATTAGTCTCTTAGAATATACTTACCATTCTTTTGTTCATATATTCATTTATTCAGCAAGTGCTAAGCACTGTGGCAGAACACAAAGGGAGCATAAACCATCATCATATTTTGCATTTGTATAGAGGTTTCATCCTATGCAGAGTTCTTTCTTTTTTTTTTTTCTGAGACAGAGTCTTACTATGTCATCCTCGGTTGAGCGCTATGTCATCACAGCTCACAGCAACCTCAAACTCTTGGGCTTAAGCGATTCTCTTGCCTCAGTCTCCCAAGTAGCTGGGAATACAGGCGCCTGCCACAACACCCGGCTATTTTGGGCCGGGTTCGAACCTGCCAACCTTCGTGTGTGTGGCCAGTGCCATAACCACTGTGCTATGGGCGCTGTGCCCAGAATTATTTCTTCTACATTCTTTTTCTGTTTCTGCCTACAGGATTTTGCAGTCTAATTGAGGAAGCAGGACTTGTGCTCTTGAAACAGTTTAGTTCATAGAAAGAGAGGATTGGTACACGGATATTAAGTAAGTGCCAAAAAAGTGTTTAAAACCTGAGTGTGGTCTGAAGTTTCTAGAGCAGAAACAGGATGGGAGGCCCGATGGTAGAGGCAGAGATCCCAGGCAGGAGGGACAGTTTGAGCAAAGGTGTAGAGCTGGGAATTGGCTGCGCCCGCTCCTTTCCTCTTTCCTTTTCGTTTGGGCAATGAAAAGAGTGTGGGCTTTGGAGTTGGAACTTATCTGCATTCAGATCTTGTCTCTGTTTCTTATATTACTAGTCCCAGTTTCCTCATAAAACAAAATTAACACTATCACTTGTGTCAGTTGGGGTTTGTTGGTTACATGCAACCTAAACCCACTCTGGCTAACTTAAGCACAAAAGGAATCTATTGGGATTTAGTGACCTGCCAAGCCTCTGAAAGGATAGGGATCAAGAGAGCTCCTGAGACCCAGGGGAAGCAACTGATAGAATCTTCAGATTGCTGCTATCAGAATAAACTTATAAGGACTGTTTTCTCTCTGTTCCAACAAGATCGAGATTCAGATTCCTGAGAGTCTTCTTTTTTTTTTTTTTTTGTAGAGACAAAGTCTGACTTTATCACCCTCAGTAGAGTGCCGTGGTGTCACATAGCTCACAGCAACCTCCAACTCTTGGGCTTAGGCAATTCTCTTGCCTCAGCCTCTCGAGTAGCTGGGACTACAGGTGCCTGCCACAACACCTGGCTTTTTTTTTTTGGTTGCAGTTCCTGGAGCTGTGTTCGAACCCGCCACCCTCGGTATATGGGGCCAGCCCCTACTGACTGAGCCACAGGCGCCGCCCATGAGAGTCTTCTTGATTGGGAAGCATGAGGGCATATTCATTGACAGCACTGGAGGAGGGGTTATTCCGTTTGACAAATTTGGAAGCTATTAGAGACGGAGGAATGGTTTGTAGGAGGTTGGAACCGACTAATGTCGGTGGAAAAACAGTGAATTATTCAGAGGATGGGAATATATGCAGAGTGTCTAAGACAAAAAAGAAAGGAAGGAGTTTGGGATTAGATGAGGAGCATATAGGTATCTGGTTGACAAGGTGGGGAAGGTCACAGAGGAAGCTGTGTTTGTGCCCTGTGCTTTCTTACAGGGACAGAGAACATGAGGAATGGGGACTACGCGGCAGGCTTTTCTTACTTCCAGAAAGCTGCAGACCGTGGCTACAGCAAAGCACAGTACAACACGGGTCTGTGTTATGAGCATGGCAGAGGCACCCCAAGGGACATTAGTAAGGTACTACACCTTCTCCCCTGCCCTCCAGGCCTGTCCCATCTGCTTGGCTGCCCAGAGTGATCTCTAGAAATGAGCAGTGGTCAAGGTTGGGGGAAGTTCCACTTCTCACTCCCACTGGGTCCCAGCACAGCTCTAAAGGGAAAAATAAAGAAGCAGCTCTAGGGTGGCTCCTGTGGCTCATCGAGTAGGGCGCTGGCCCCATATACCGAAGGTGGCGGGTTCAAACCCAGCCTTGGTGGAACTACAAAACAGAAAAATAGCCAGGTATTATGGCGGGCGCCTGTAGTCCCAGCTACGCGGGAGACTTGCCTAAGTCCAGGAGTTGGAGGTTGCTGTGAGCTATATGATGCCACAGTACTCTACCAAGGGTGATAAAGTGAGACTCTGTCTCTAAAAAAAAAAAAAAAAAAAAAGGAAGAAGCAGCTCTAGCTTTTTTTTTTTTTTTGCAGTTTTTGACTGGGGCCATGTCTAAACCTGCCACCTCTGGTATATGGGGCTTGTGCCCTACTTCTTGAGCCACAGGTGCTGCCCAGCAGCTCTAGCTTTTGGGAATTTAGACTGAAAACTCAGGGAGTGCAAGGATTTTGCCTTCTTCGCAGTTGTATTCTCAGTACAGTATTGCAGTACAGTTTTCAATACTGAATAATTAATCCAGTACTGTAGCGAATGGATTAATTAATTTTTTTAAAGTAGGATAACTAGGGCAATACCTATGGCTCAGCGAGGAGGGCGCTAGCCCCATATACCAAGGGTGGCGGATTCAAACCCTACTCCGGCCAAACTGCAACAAAAAAATAGCTGGATGTTGTGACAGGTGCCTGTAGTCCTAGCTACAATTGCCTAAGCCCAAGAGCTGGAGGTTGCTGTGAACTGTGATGCCATGGCATGCTACCAAGGGCAACAAAATGAGACTCTGTCTCTAAACAAAAAAAAAAAAAATTAGAATAACTACACAAAGAAATTATATAGGAATATATTCCTTAGAGTTGTATGTACAGGCAATAAAAGGGAAAGCAATATAAAGTTCCTTCAAAAGAAACTGGTTAGGGCTGGGCATAGTGGATCACACCTACAATCCTAGCACCTTGAGAGGCTGCAGTGGGAGGATCACTTAAGGCCAGGAGTTCAAGACGAGCCTGGGCCCGATTTTGAGATCCATCTCTACAAATAAAAAAAGTTAGTGGGGCTACTTCAGAGGGTGAGGCAGGAGGATTGCTTGAGCCTAGGAGTTCAAGGTTATAGTGAGCTATCATTGGGCCACTGCACACCAGGCTGGGTAAGACTCTTTCTCTTAAAAAAAAAGGAAAACTGGTTAATGTCATCTGTATTTGGACCTTAAAAATGATGTGCTCGATCTATATTTATTGGGAAGGAATGACATTCATAGCGTATTGCTAAAAAAATAAGTTGCAAAATAGTGTAGTACGATCCAATTCTCTCTCTCCCTATATATATACACACACACTTAAATATGTGTGTGTGTATATAACACTTATATATGTGGGAAGGAATTTGCAAAGTTATATACTAAAATTTTAACAGAAAATGATCTTTAGGAGGAAGGATTTCTTAGGATTTTATGTTCCTATTTTTGTTTTATATTTTTAAATTTTGGCTTCTGACTAATCTATAATGGTTATGTATTATTTAATTAAAATAATGTTTTCAAATTTCACACACAGAAGAAAGTGCTTATAGAGTTACCAGATGACTGGGTATTTCTCCCTTCTTCTCAGGCAGTCCTTTATTACCAATTGGCTGCCAACCAGGGCCATAGCCTGGCTCAGTACCGCTATGCCAGGTGCCTACTGCAAGACCCAGCCTCCTCTTCAGGCCCTGAGCAGCAGAAGGCAGTGTCCATGCTGAAGCAGGTTGCAGACTCAGGCTTGAGAGAGGTGAGTGCCATTGGCAGGGTCTGTCACAGGGCCCTGGGCATGTAGAGCCTGAAAGTGACCAAGATGCCCTTTTTCCCTTCTCCTTCACCATAGGCCCAGGCTTTCCTCGGAGTGCTTTTCACCAAGGAGCCATACCTGGATGAGCAGAGGGCTGTGAAGTATCTTTGGCTTGCAGCCAGCAATGGGGTATGAGATCTCTGGTATCCAGGCATGTCGGGGATCAAGTCTGATAAAACAAGGGATTTTGGAACTAGTACTGAGTTCTTCTGTGCTTAGAAGAGCATTTGTTAGCAGTGTTAGTCTGGCTTCAAGTCTTAGCTCTTGCTGACCTACTGGGTGACCCTTGGGCAAAGCCAGTGGTATACAGGAGCTGGCTTGCACCAGGCCGTAAGAGCTCTAAGGAGCTTAGAATCTTCTGTGGGAGGAGTAATAGCACCACGGAAATTGCTAAATGCTACAAAGCAGGGCTTTTTCCCTCTTAGAAAGCTTAAACATTCACTAGCACACTACTGGGCCCAGTCATTTTTTGATTCAGACCTGTTTCCTTGTCTTTAAAGTCAGCATGTCTTCTACTGTTACCTGTCCAGTATTTCAAGGCATTGTTGTAAGGATCAAAATCTAAGTAGATAATAGGTGTGAGAGCACTCTGTGAGCTGTACTCACAGAAGTGCATCATTACCAGTGGTGGAGCCCAAGGAAGTCAGAAAACACACAAAGTGGAGACATTGGGCAGTCTGGAGGGTGGGAGGTCTAGTTGTCTATGAACCGGGGCATTGGCATTCAGGCAGCATGACCCAGCATTTGTTCCATGGAGCATTAGATCCATGGGGAATTTGTAAGTAATTGGGGTTGGGAAATACTGAGTTAAAATCTTTAAATGCAGAGATTTCAAAGCTTTATGTCAGTGTGAACCACTGGAAAAGTGGAAAGTTTGCTGTATTCCTCAAGTGTATGTGATCAGTATATTTTTTGAGTTGCATCTTGAAGAACCTGGGGCCTACATTAAAACAAGCAATGTTCATGGACTATAATTTCCCTATATGGGTGACTACTGCTTCCTTGATTTTTTTGCCAGACTGATAGCTTCATTCAACTCTTGGGCATGAGAATACTTTTTTTTGTCTTCTCTGTTGCCCAAAATATCTGTAGTAGCTGGCAAAAGGGGACTAATTTCCCCAATTAGTGCCGGCCTTTGTGCCTGCCTTTGTTTGAAATAGTCCCACAGAGCTTCCTTAAGCTGGGTGGTCCGGCATGGCTATGTGCTAGGCAAGCCTGGGGCACCCTGGCCTGCTTGAATCAGATCAGCATGCTGAGAGGAGAGTGCACAAAGGGAGGTCTGTTACCTGTTATGTGATGCTGTGTTGGGACACAGATCTCACACTTTTCTACACCACAGGGAATAGCATCTTTCTGGGTTTGTATTAAGCAGCGTTGCAGGGTTGGATGTGTCTGATGCTGTGTTGTAACCTGGCCTGTAGCCATGAGTCCATCATATTTGCAAGCCTGAGAGACTTTGGCCTGCATGTTACAGAAGTGGGGGTTCAGCCTTTCCACAAATTTGGCTATAGAAGGTAGAAAAGAAATGAGACCATGGTCGGGAGTTAACAGTGTTTTGTTTTCTTAAACTGAGAGAGTGAATACAAGGAAAGTGTTTCAGTAGAAAGGGAGAGATTAAGAGGGGTGATAATAGCTCTAATCTAGGCACTGTTTATATAGTAACATTTATTTATTTATTTATTTAGTTTTATTGAGACAGAGTCTCACCTTGTCACCCTCAATAGAGTGCCGTGGCTTTATAGTTTAAACTCTTGGACTCAAGCGATTCTCTTGCCTCAGCCTCCCTAGTAGCTGGGACCACAGGCACCCACCACAACACCCAGCTATTTTTTTTTTGTTGTTGTTTGTTTGTTTAACAGACCTGGGCCAAGTTCCAACCCACCAGCCCCAGAGCATGTGACTGATGCCCTAATCACTGAGCTACGGGCACCCAGCCATATATAGTAGCATATTTAATCCTTAGAACAACCTCCTAAGATAGGTGTCATTAGTATCTCCACTTCATAGGTGAGGAAACTGAGGCACTAAGATATAAAGTAACATGCTTGAGGTTATACCGCTGGTGAGTGATAAAACCATGATTGGAAGTCATGCTGTTCAGGCAGCCCATCTGAACAGCTGGGCACCCAGCCCCTACTTGATATTGCCTTTCAGAAAAGAATAGTTTTCAGTGAGAGGATCCAGAGCTGTGGATAAAGGGCTTAACCTTTTTTTTTTTTTGCAGTTTTTGGCAGGGACTGGGTTTGAACCCGCCACCTCCGGCATATAGGGCCAGTGCCCTACTCCTTTGAGCCACAGGTGCCACCCTTAACCTTTTAAAAGACAAGAAACACGGGTGGCTCGGCGCCTGTGGCTCAAGCAGCTAAGTTGAGTCCAGCCCAGCCCGCCAAACAACAATGATGGATGCAACTAGAAAATGGCCTGGCATTGTGGCAGGCGCCTGTGGTCCCAGTTGCTTGGGAGGCAGAGGCAGGAGACTTGCTTGAGCCCAGAAATTGGAGGTTGCTGTGAGCTGTGATGGAACAGCACTCTACCCAGGGTGATAGCTTGAGGCTCTGTCTCAAAAAAAAAAAGAAAACATGGGCAGCGCCTGTGGCTCGGTGGGTAGGGTGCCAGCCCCATATACCGAGGTTGGGCGGTTCAAAACTGGCCCTGGCTAGCTAAAACAGCAGTGGCAACTGCAGCAAAAATAGCTGGGCGTTGTGCTAAGTTCCTGTAGTCCGACTTACTCGGGAGGCTGAGGCAAGAGAATCACTTAAACCCAAGAGTTGGAGGTTGCTGTGAGCTATGATGCGACAGCACTCTACCGAGGGCTACAGAATGAGACTCTGTCACAAAAAAAAAAAAAAAGAAAGAAAGAAACACATTCTCTGTAATTTATGCCTTACAGCCCTCTCAGGCAGAGATTCAGGAAGGCCTGTGGGCATTGGTGGAGCCGACCCTCCTTGCTCTGTCAGAGCAGTGTAGGAACCTGCCTCCCAGGATTCCCTTAGCAGGCTGTTCCCTGTTGTCTTTCACTTCTAGATACTTTCATCCAGCCCCAGCGAGAGAACCTTCCATACTACTGTGGCTGGAGTCTCCCCTGGGTGAAGGGATCACATCTCCTCTGTGGTGGGCAGGCCTCTAGCATTTCATCATTGGGATCCCTTGGTGTGGGGGATGGGCCAGGACTGGGCCTCAAACCTGCATGGATAAGCCCCAGCATGCCCTATATCATCTTGCTCCTGCCTCAGTGTTTCCCTTCCTCAGACCTGCATGTGTGTCTCTGTTTGTCCATTTTCTTCTGCTTTAGGACTCACAGAGCAGGTACCACTTGGGCATTTGCTATGAGAAAGGCCTTGGTGTGCAGAAGAATCTGAGAAAGGCCTTGAGATGTTATCAGCAGTCAGCAGCTCTGGGAAATGAGCCTGCCCAGGAGAGGGTTCGGACTCTCTTTTCCATGGAAGCAGCAGGTACAGACGCAACAGGGTCCCTCCCCTAAGCTCAGTACCCTGTGACAGAGAAGGTGGGAGCAGTAGCCCCTAGTCTCCTTATCATTTCTCACCCTAGCAATGGTTAAGACCACAGTTTTTAGAGTCAGATAAACCTGAGTTTTAACTCACTGAACATGGACTCCATGGCTTTGAGCCTGAGTTTCTTTACCTCTTACTCATGAGGTTGTTGTGAAGATTAAATGAGATGGCTGTAAAGGGCTTAGCACAGCCTGACACACAGTAGGTATTGAATAAATGGTGGCAGCTCTGATGGTATTTTTGGACAGATAATGTGGTAAAGTAGTCTGAATTATCCTTTAGGTCTGTAAGAGTCACTGGAGTTGGGCTAAATTAACAATGCCAGAGGGAACCAAGCCCTTTAAGGAGCCCTTTCTCCAAAGTAGACATTCAGGAATATAGTATGAGTAAGAGTTGCTCTTGCCTCTTCTTTTAGCCCCAGGGCCTCGAGACCTGGCAGTTAAAGGACTGAAGTCTTTCTCCAGCCCCTCCCTCTACAGCCTGAATACTCTGCTGGCAGGAACCTCATGCCTCCCACATGCCTCAAGCACAGGGAACCTTGGCCTCCTTTGCAGAAGTGGGCATCTGGGAGGCAGCCCTGGAATTCCCAGCAGGGCTATGCCCCCACGCCCTTACCCCTTGGAAAGGAGCCTCGTAAGATTGGGTTTTGGTTAAGGTAAGATAAAACACAGTTAGTGGTACCTCTTAGGAACCAAGGGGGCTGGGAGCTTGGATGACAAAAATAGTGTCAGTTTCTCTTTCCAGGGTAGAAATTCCAATGGGAGTTTAGATTCCCAAGCAATTTCAAGAGCATAGCTAATAAATGACTTTGACCTTTTTCCCTACTTGGTAGTCTCACAGATGAACTTTGGTAGCCCTCATAGTCATTTCTGGTCTGTACACCAAAAAGATTCATTGAGTGACTTGTGAAAAACTCTACTGAAGGGCCCAGAGATGTTAGTCCTCCCCTTAGCCTTTGTCTTTGAGCAAATCACTTACCTTTTCTTTCCCAGGCCTGAGTTTCCTCATACACAAGCTATACCATTGTTTGCCAGTGTCTGATGTATGTAACTGTCTCTGATGTTCACAAAGAGCATTTTAGTGGTATTCAAATTAGTTTTTTTATTTTAAAATAGTTATGTATTTCATATATAATATGAAAATATGGCTAGCATATTGACCTATAGTTTTACAGATGTTATACCTCAGATAAAGTTAACTTTAACAAATACCTGAGGGTTTGTTTTTTTTTTCTTGAAACAGAGTCTCACTTTGTCACCCTTGGTAGAGTGCAGTGATATCATAGCTCACAGCACCCTCAACTCTTGGGCTCAAGCGATCCTCTTAGCCTCCCAAGTAGCTGGGACTATAGGGGCCCGCCACAATGTCTGGCTTTTTTTTTTTTTTTTTTTTTTGAGACAGGGTCTCACTCTTGCTCAGGCTGGTCTCAAACTCCTGAGCTTAGGCAGTTTACCCTGCCTTGGCCTCCCAGAGTGCTGGGATTACAGGCATGAGCCACTCGCCCTGGCCCATAAATACCTGGAATTAAAACTCAAGTATTTCGGTGGGACATGGTGGCTCATGCCTGTAATCCTAGTACTCTGGGAGGCTAAAGTGAAAGATCACTTAAGGCCAGGAGTTCAAGACTAGCCCAAACAACATAGTGAGACCCCAGCTGTACAAAAATAAAAATAATTAAGAATTTGCTGAGCCTGGTGGCACCTGCCTATAGTCTCAGCTATTTCAGGGGTAGGAGGATTGCTTGAGCCTAGGAATTTTAGGTTGCACTGTAACCTGGACAACAGAGCAAGACCCTATCTCAAAAAAAAAAAAAAATTAAAAAATTTTTAAAAATAGATTAATTTAAAGAAAATCAGCAAAAATCATGAGCATGGTTCCATGAATGGCTGACACTTGGAAAACACTGAATCATCTTGTCCCCGACACTAGCTGCAGCGTTTGTCTTTGTTCATGACAGTGGATTCATGATTGTTTTTGTTTCACCTTTGATTTGAAAGGGAAGAATTTCTTGCCTAAACCCTGGGATGTATCTGCTTGACTTTTTCAGACCTTACTTTAGCCCTAAAGATGGAGCCAGTGGGTTCTCAGACACATATCACAACTTGAGTCCCAAAGAAGAAGCCAGTTATCCAGTCACCTTCCCAAAACCTGAAGCACCTGCTCAGCACAAAAAAGAACAGGAAAGTGTGTGCAGACCCAGGTTCTGGCTCTGCAATTTGCCTGGCTATGTCACTTTGGTGGAGGGACTTGACTTGCCATGTAATTTCCTCAGTTGAAGACCAAGGAGAATGGTCTCTGTCCTCCTACCTAGTAGGATGAATG
This sequence comes from Arctocebus calabarensis, assembly GCA_963573935.1. Classification (NCBI taxonomy): domain Eukaryota; kingdom Metazoa; phylum Chordata; class Mammalia; order Primates; family Lorisidae; genus Arctocebus; species Arctocebus calabarensis. Next base: position 29,705 of record CAUYON010015010.1, read on the forward strand.
GAAGGGCGTTTCACCGTAGAAAGGACCTTGATGCTCACTTGGGCCTGGGGAGGCACAATGATTGATACTGGTGGCTGCAAGGCTTTATGAGTTGCCAGCACAGGATGAGGACTGGGCCTCCTGACTTCTGGCCCATGGTTCTTTTCCATCAGCTCACACTGTAATTTTATGTGAAAGCATTATTATAATTCTACCAACATGAGGGAGTAAAGAGCAGGACAGTGTCGATTTTGAGGTCCTCCTTTGGGAAAGGAATGCCAGAAATGTCTGTGTGTTTAATAAAACAGATATTGGGTTATCTTATCACTGTTATCCTTGAGTGTGTTGGGGAGAGCTGGGAGATGGTTGGGGGTGCTGAAAGCTAAGGCACCAGCCTCAGCTCTAACCTCTCCATTAACTAATTTAAAGGGTCTTAAAAGCTTTTCCAAAAGAAAGACTTAGAAAAAAATGATTTCTGAGTCAACACTAAAGAGTCCAATTACTGAATTTGTGAATAGCTGTTCCAGGCATCTGGATGTTAGCCCAGGTTCAATAGCATAGATAGGGTTAGGGTGGGGGTGGGGGGAGGAACCGAGGTCCCACTGCCTGGTGACTGAGTGGGGAGAACCAACCAGCTTAGTCAGTTCAAGGTGGGAGGATTTGGATGGTGGGGGAATTGTCCATGTTTCCGTCTCTCCTGCCCACTCCACATTTCCCAACCTCTAAATGGTCCCTGCCACACTTTTCCAGCACCTTCCTGTCACTGCCTCTAGCTCTGTGCCCTGCTCTCTTTCCAGGGCTGTTCTGCACACCAGCTTTCTACTGGTCGGACCCTGCACATAGCTGCCTCTCACTGGGAGGAGCAGGGAGCTAGCTGTTTTTGTATTTCAGGATCCCTCATACTTAGCGCAGCGCTCTGTGCAGGTTAGAGACTCATACACGCTGGGTAAAGCTCAGGGTTTTAAGCCATGCCATGCACTAATCTCTGCCAAAAAAAAAAAAAAAAAAGGTTTCTGTGGTCAAATAAGTTTGGGAAGCACTGCACCAGACGTCCCTTTTTATAGATTCACAATACACATCCAGCATCAGCATATTCCAGGTTCCGAGAAGTCCTCCAGTGAAGAAGCACATTAACCCGATGTTTCCCTCACTGAACCGAGCACAGAGCTGTTTCCCAGCAGATCGCTTATAAGCCTTCCTGAGGGACCCTCTGTGCAAAATGTTACCACCTGCCCTTCCCACGGAGCCCCACCCCCTAGCTTCTGCACCTCGTTGTCCTCTGAGGTTCTCTGAGTATGGCTTCCCCTTAGCCGGGCCCGGGGCCAAGGGGCAGTTCAGACAGTGGTGGACATTGCATGTCCTGTGGTGATGGCCAGCTCTCCCTGAATGTCTCTCTCTCCCTGTCAATCACTATGGAGTGGGAGTGGGATATTTTTAAGTTGTCCAATTTAAAAAGGAAGGGCCTCTCCCTGTGGAGAGGGAAGGATGGAAGAGATGGGAGAGATGTCATCAAGGGACCAGAAAACTTTGGCTGTTCAGTCACTGCAGCCCCAGGGGATGCGCTTTACCAGCCCAGGAAATGCTGTGCTTTTGCCATTAAAATTCTGTTATTAATGATTCATCATCAGTGCCCTGAGAGGAAATGTGTGAGGAGGACAGGGAGGTGGCTCTGTCGGCAAGGCCAGCCTGGGTCAGTGAGCTGCCAAACCTGGATAGCCCAAGGTTTGGGGCCTGGCACCCTCAGCAATGAGACTTTCACATGGAGCTCCACTACCTTAGTTTCCCTGTCTGGAGATAGTGTTTTCAGGGAGCCCTGACACTCCTGTGGGAACAAGGCTGTTTAGTTCATTATATCTTTAGTGCAGTGCAGGACACATAGGTGTTCAGTAAATATTTATTCAAGGAATGAATGAGTGAGTGTATCCGTCCCCCCATCCATCCAATGCCTAGCACCGAGCTTGTCCAGCACATAGTAGGTGCTTTAAATAATTTGAATGAATGAATGATTCTAATTACCTTTCCCCGCTCCCATTGTTTTTGTGCTACTTCTGGCACTTAGCAGTGGCACTAATTACACAGTAAATACAAAATGTTTGTTGAATAAGTACTTCTGATTATGTGCCACACCTCCTCCACTATACCCCAAACTCAGTAGAGACTAGAAAATGCTGAACTATTTTCCAGGTACATACTATGTGCCAGGTTGAGCCTGTGCTAAGACTTCCTCCTCCCCTTACTGTCTTCTCTTTTTTAGGATTTGGTTCTCTCCAAAGTCCCAAGGGTAGTGGCTGCCATCTCACTCTTGTTCCAGCCAGAGGAGAGGTAGGGTCAGTGAGCTGCCAAAGTGAAGTTGGGTGACAGACAAGAAGGCTGCCTGTCAATCTCTGAGCTGCCCGCAGGCTCTGGGCGAGCACTGCATTGTACTCCTGGTACTGGAGAACAGCTGACTATTGATAAAAAATGTCCCTCTGCGCTTTCCAAATTAAGACGACATTTAACTGAGTGTTTGCTGGCTCGCCTGCTCCCTCAATCTCCCAGGAGACAGAGCCCATCTTGGTGGAAACTGTTTTGAGCATGTACAAAGTCTCAGCTTTGACATCTTGGCTGATGTCAAGAAGTTTCTGTAACCTTCCTGTTCAGCACACCCAGTTCTGTCACCATATACACTTTCTCACTCTCAGCCTGTTATTGAGAAAAGTGCTGGCATCAGCATGCTGGGAGGGGACACATGGTCCAGGGGAGAACATCAACACTTGCAAATACACACCCCAACCCTGATCAAAGTTCTGCTACCTCAGAACAGCAACAGCTCTGCCTGTGAATTCTCTAGGCTATACAGGGGAGGCAGAGCTGAGGACCCACCTAGAGGATTGCAGTGGTTCCTAATCTTATTTAGGTCCTGGCCCCCTTCGAGAATCTGATGAAAGCACATACTCCTTCCCATAAAGAAAGGCATACCCTCCAAATTTAGCATACAACTCGTCCTGAAGCCTGACTAAGGACCCTAGGTTAAGAACCCCTGATGTATTAGAAAGACTACCATATAAATCTTATATCCAAATCTTAGTTCTGCCACACATCTTCCAGGTGGCCTTGGGCAAGTTGTTCACCATTTCTTTCTGTATCTTGGGCTGTAAAATGAGGAGTTGAAATAGATAAAGGTCAGACTGGTTATTACCATAATTGTCCATGTCTGTGGAGGTTTAGATAGTATCTTAAAGCAATGCTGCATAACCTTTTATAGGTCACATGTTCCTTTGAGAATATGATGTGAACTTTCTATCTGCCTAGAAAATGCCTTTGTACAAAGTTTTGCCTAGTGTTTGGAGCGGCCAAGGACTATAGATTAACGGCTTTTGAATTAGAGTGATGCAGATGTCCCATGTATTCAGTGGTCACCAGATGGCCAAGGGGAGTACCGCAAAGGTGACTGGAGTGATATTCAGCAATGAGGTACATAGCACTTTTTCTAGGATGAGTTCATGAACTTAATTGTCAGACCTCATCCATTCAGCAAATATTAAGTGCCACGCCCCTGGCTGGTCAGGCTGGAGAGCCTGCCTGCTTGGTTTACTCCAGCCTCTGTCCTTGACCTTCAGAACCCAACAGCTCTGTGAACAAGCTTGAAACTCAAGAGATCTTGGCTGGGCACCCATAGCACAGTGGTTACAGCACCAGCCACATATACTGAGGCTGGCAGGTTCGAACCCAGCCTGGGCCAGCTAAACAACAATGACAACTAAAACAAAAAATAGCCAGACGTTGTGGCAGGTGCCTCTAGTCCCAGCTACTTGGGAGGCTGAGGCAAGATAATAGCTTAAGCCCAAGAGTTTGAGGTTGCTGTGAGCTGTGACAGTGCAGCACTCTACCTTGGGTGACAAAGTGAGACTCTGTCTCAAAAATTAAAAAGAAAATTAAAGGGGCAGCACCTGTGGCTCATCGAGTAGGGCGCCAGCCCCATATACCAAAGGTGAAGAGTTCAAACCCGGCCTTGGCCGAACTGCAAAACAGAAAAATAGCCGGGTGTTGTGTGGGCACCTGTAGTCCCAACTACTCGGGAGGCTGAGGCAAGAGAATTGCCTAAGCCCAGGAGTTGGAGGTTGCTGTGAGCTGTGTGACGCCACTGCACTCTACTGAGGGTGATAGAATGAGACTCTCTGTCTCTACAAAAAAAAGAGGAAAAGAAAACAAAAGAAAAGAAAAAAAAAATCAGAGCTTATTAGAAAATACCTCTGGCCTGGAGTGAGGTGACAGATCCACAGACTCAAGTTAAGTACTTCCCTCCTCATTTTTCTCTCTCTCTTTTTAAAATATATTTTATTTTATTTTATTTATTTATTTATTTATTTTTTGAGACAGAGCCTCAGGCTGTCACCCTAGATAGAGTGCTGTAGCATCACAGCTCACAGCAACCTCCAATTCCTGGGCTCAAGCTAGTCTCCTGCCTCCGCCTCCCAAGTAGCTGGGACTACTGGCACCTGGCCATTAGTGGCCCGGCCATTTTTGGTTGCAGCCGTCACTTGTTTGGCAGGCCTGGGGCGGATTCAAACCTACCAGCTCAGGTGTATGTGGCTGGCGCCTTAGCCCGTTGAGCCACAGGTGCCGAGCCGCCTCCTCATTTTTCTCATCTGCAAAATGGAATAATGGAATAATGATGCTATATTATATCCAAGTATGTTTGATGTTCATTATCTCTGGGGATATGTCTGGCCCATTTCTTTCTTTCTTTTTTTTTTTTTGAGACAGAGTCTTACTATGTTGCCCTTGGTAGAGTGCTTGTGTCATCACAACTCACAGCAACCTCAAACTCTTGGGCTCAAGTGATTCTCTTGCCTCAGCCTCCCAAGTAGCTGGGACTACAGGCGCCCACCACAAAGCCCAGCTATTTTTTGTTGCAGTTGTCATTGTTGTTTAGCTAGCCTGGGCTGGATTCGAACCCATCACCCTCTGTGATGTGGCTGGTACAGTAACCACTATGATATGGGCACTGAGCCGTCTTTTTTTTTTTTTTTTTTAGAAACAGAATCTCACTTTATCGCCCTCAGTAGAGTGCTGTGGCATCACAGCTCACAGCAACCACTAACTCCTGGGCTTTTAGGCGAATCTCTTGCCTCAGCCTCCTGAGTAGCTGGGACTACAGGCACCCCGGCACAACGCTCGGCTATTTTTTTTTTTTCTGTTTTTGGCCGGAGCTGGGTTTAAACCTACCACCTTCAGCATATGGGGCTGGCGCCCTATTCCTTTGAGCCACATGTGCACCCAATGCCAGCTAGGCTATTTTTTGTTACAGTTTGGCTGGGGCCGGGTATGAACCCACTACCCTCAGTCTGTGGGGCTGGCTTCCTACCCGCTGAGCCACAGGCACCCGACCCCATCATTGTTGTTTTAGCTGGCCTGGGCTGGGTTCGTACCTGCCAGTGTCGGTGTATGTGGCCAATGTCCTACCTACTGAGTTACGGGCACTGCCTCTGGCCCATTTCTGTAGACCAGTGGTTCTCAACCTTCCCAATGCCATGATGTATTTTCATTGTTACAAAGCAGTTGCGACCCACAGGTTGAGAACCGCTGCGTAGACAGCAAACATGAGCACTGAGCTCTGAGAGAGGACAAAAGGAGGAGCAGATAGAGGAAATTTTGCCTTCGGTGTCCAGGAGAGCTCACATATTCGGAAGCTAGCTGAATGACTGCTTGAAAATTTCCGGGAACATTATAAGGGCGAGCCTTGGGAAAATATCTGCTGTTTCTTCACTTTCCCCTTCCCTGAAATGCTGGCTGCTGTCAGTGCCGATTTCATAGACCCATTTCACACGGTATCCTCTGGGACCTGAATGCATGAGCCTGAACCTGCAATGACAGGGGAAGGTCTACCCTCAAATGGAGGTCAGGCAAGGTGACTTCTGCACTGGAAGGGCTACTTGCTGGGAAAGGACAGGGAAGGGGGCCTGAATTAAGTCAGATCCAAGTTCCCTTCACCCTGTGGTTGGAGGTGCAAAAATGTGTGGGCCTACATGACTTTGGAAACGTTCATTTCAACAATGTTTCCCAGAGGTGCTCAGACAAGTCCACTACTGGCAAAAGCTCACCTCTAGGGCTTTTCCTTTTCCTTTCCTTGGAGGGCAGTCTAGCATCAAGGTTGAGGACACAGGTTTGGTCCTGGGCTAGCTCCTTGCTGTGTCTCTGCTCCCTGCTTAATCTTGGGAAAGACACTCACCCTCTCCAAGCCTTGTATCCTTTTCTGTGAAATGGGGATAATAATATCTCCCTCGTAGGATTGTTGGAAAATAAAATTAAGTCCTATTGTAAAGCCTGGTGCCCGGCTCATGTAAATGCTCTATAAATAGTGGTGCTTTTCTTAGCCTGAATTTTCCAGCTGAGAAGCAGATTATTTGATAACATAGTGATAGAAAAGTGAGGTCAAGAGCACACGTGCCCATCCTCTGCGCACCTGTCACTGTGCATCAAGGTGCCTCACTCTTGTCCAGGCCCAGTGTGACTTTCTTGCCAGGGATTGGATGACTCTTCATCTTCCCTCTTTCCTCCTGACAGGTACAAGCCACTGTTTTTCTTTACTACTAGGTCAGAGAGCATTGCCTGGAACCCCCAGGATCCAGCTCCCCATTGCCGGTATCCAAGAAAGCCATCCTTCCCTGCTTATAATGCCTGTGGCATCTGTTCTGCCAGGGGACTAACCCTTTGCACTCTACATGTGTTTTGCCAGCAAACACTCAAGCCACAAACTGTCCCTCTCCTCCAAAAAATTCAGTCAGAGCCCATTAGAAGCGGTTGCTTTGGTCAGTCAGCTGTTAGTCCTGGGGCTCCTCTGTTGGGGCAGCATCAGTCACCCTGAAGTTCTTGGGCCACCTCTGCTCAGTGAGTTCTAAGATTTTAGAAACCAGCTCATGTCCCAGGATCCTTTGGGCCTGAGTTCCCTACCATCTCCTAAGGCGGCTGGGTCTTGGCTCCAGAGACGTCCCAGGTGCGTTCACAGGCACCTGCTGCTGCTGCTGCTGTTGCTTCTGCCCTCAGTTCCCTTCTTTCCCCTGAGGTCCCCTTGCACTTCCGAGCCTGAGGCCCCGCCGGTGGCCAGGTCTAGACTCAGGGTCCTCCCGCAGACCGAGAGGCGCCGGAGGGCCTCCGAGGCAGCCTCCATGGGCACGCTGGAGCGCTGCTCCAGAAGCATCTCCAACAGCGAGCTCATCTCCGAGACGAAGGTGCTGGCCAGCCGCGTGCCCGTCGGGCTCAGCTCGGGCCCAGCCGCCTTGCCGAACGTCTGGAAGGTCCTGGGCTCCTCCGAGGCTGCAGCGTCCGGGGCGATCACATTGTCGCGGTAGTTGGTGGTGAGGGGCAAAGAGAGCCTCGCCATCCAGGCTGGGTCTGGGACACTCAGCCGGTCCAGCGCCAGGCCTGCGGGGGGTGGGGGACAGGGTGAGGCCGTGGGAAGGGGGTGGGGGCAGGGTGAGGGCTGTGGACAATGGAGGGAAGGGAAATGCCAGGGGACAGACGGTGGCCAGAGAGTAACGGAAAGGAAGAGGCCCTGACAGGGAAGCTCTTGGGCAGGAAGACAGCCACAAAGCCCCCGGGTGAGCCAGGAGAGACAGCGCAGGAGAAGAACGGCCTGGAACCGTAGCCTGTTTATAAAGAAGGTCCTGGTTTGGTCCAGGGCCTGTTTCAGGTCTTAAGTGTCTTCTACATTCCAGCAAGATTTCTGCCCCTCAGGGAGACTTCTCTCAGGGGAAATCCCTGATGTGCCAAATCATTTACATAATTATTTCATTTAACCTACACACAAATATCTGAGGTCAAGAGTATCATTTCTGCAACCACAATGATATGAACTTTACCTAATGCAAACAATGTAACCTAATTGTACCCTCATATTAATCTGATATAATAAATAAATAAAATGAGTCACCAGGCATGACTCAAGGTTCAACAAAAAACTAATAATAATTTAAAAAACAGTATCATTTCTATTTTATGGATGAAGAAACTGAAGCTCAAAGAAGTTAAGCCACATTTTTGTTAGGCAACCAAACTCAAGTGACCCCAGGTCTGATGACTTCAGACTCTCTAATGACTGTACCATCCTGCCTACTCTCTGAAGAGCTGGCTCTTCCTCCTGCTGGTCACTCCAGGTACCCACTTGTGGCCCAGGGCTGCTGAGGTCTTCACTGTTGCCACCTGGCCCCAAGTCCTCAATACCTTCACCCCTCAAGCTGCAAGAAACCCTGGGCTGGAGTCAGGCTAGAAAGGTGCTGCCTGCCTGAGAGCTGTCCCAGGAAAGGGACCGGGGCAGTGGCAGGGGCAACTCAGCCTGGTGGTTGGAAATTTTAAAAATTGCCCTATAAATTCCCAGTGCCACCACACACTTCTTTTCCCATCCTTTCAACAGAAAAGTCTGTCTCAAAAAACTAGTTCCAAACCTGACAGCAGAGACCAAGCCAGAAGAAAGAAAGTGTAAGTCTTGTGGTTAAGAAACAGTTTCTTTAAAAAACTGGGGAGCCGGCAGTGCCTGTGGCTCAGTGGGTAGGGCACCCGCCCCATATACTGAGGGTGATGGGTTCAAACCCAGCCCCGGCCAGCTAAAACAGCAGTGGCAACTGCAACAAAAATAGCCGGGTATTGTAGCAGGCACTTGTAGTCCCAGGTACTTGGGAGGCTGAAGTAAGAGAATCACCCTAGTCCAAGAGCTGGAGGTTGCTGTGAGCTGTGACGCCACAGTACTACTGTGGATGACAAAGTGAGACTCTGTCTCAAAAAAAAAAAACGGGGAGGGAGGGCGGCACCTGTGGCTCAGTGGCTAGGACCCCAGCCACATGTAACAAGGGTGGCAGGTTCAAACCCAGCCCCATCCAAACTGCAAGATAAAAATAGCCGGGCGTTGTGGCAGGTACCTGTAATCCCAGCTACTCGGGAGGCTGAGGCAAGAGAATCGCCTAAGCCCAGGAGTTGGAGGTTGCTGTGAGCTGTCACACCACAGCACTCTACCAAGAGGGATAAAGTGAGACTCTGTCTCTACAAATAAAAATGAGGAGGGAGAACAACATGTACTTCAACATTTATTTAATGTTTGCCTAAGGTGAGCTGCTTTAAAAATCTGTGCACAGAATAAAGACTGGAAGGAGATATGTCAAAGTGTTAATTGAAATTACCCCTAGGCAGAAGTGATTTATTCTCTTTTTGTTTATCTATATTTTTCTACATTAACTGAATACTACTTTTGTAATTTGAAAAAGTTATTCCCAAGCAGAGCTAGTCATTTTTTATATTAGTAAATGACTCTCTGTCTTGCATTCAATTCCAGACTGTGCAGGCTGTGAGACAGGCTTGGCCCCTGCCCTACTGGATCCTGGGATCTAGCCCCATGTTTGGAATTTTGTGAATGTATGTTGAATGACTAAATAAACATAAATAATAACTCTTGATGTTTGGGAAGTGAAAACCACAGTTTCCTAGGAGCCTAGGGCCATACGGTTGAATGGAACTCTTGGTGTATAGAATCAGGCCTTCCTTTGCATAAGAGTCAGAGAGCTTCAAAAGTAGTAAAGCTTGGAATGAGAAAATCACCAGGTACATGAGAATGGCTAAAAAGGATGGAGAATTCACTCAGCATCACCTACCACTTCTAGCTGCAGGTGGCTGCCAGACTGACCTGGGTTTCATTTCCCAACATTGCCAGAGTCAGTTGTGTATGACCACAGGAAAATGGCTTAACTTCTCTGAGCCTCCTTTTCCTCTCACAAAGCGGTCAGACAGTAATACTTGCCTAGTCATTGTGAAATTCAGTGAGTGCATACAACCAGTAAAACATTATCATTGTCACATCTTTAAGTGGGGCTTTTATCTAAAGCAGCAAGACCCCAGGCTTTGGCACACTTGTAAATAGCTTTGCAATGGTCCAGCCTGAGAGCACTAAAGCTTTCCTGTCCCTCTTCCTTCCTTGTCCTCCACTTCTCACAGCCCCCTCTGGTCAGTGCCTCTAGGGGAAGGAAGGACTATGTGAGAATTGACTCCATAGATTCCAGCCCGCAATTTGCCAACAGAAAGAGTCCAAATCTACATTTTCTAACCACAGGGGCCAATGAGCCCTTGATATGTGGCTGGTATGACAGTGGAACAAAACATTTCATTTTAATTACTTTAATTAATTTAAATTTAAATAGTCACATGTGGCTAGTGGCTACCATATGAATAACACAGCTCTAAATTTAAAACCATACCACCTGTGTTAATAAACCATTAGCTGGCCAGGTGGGGTGGTTCATGCTCCTAATCCTAGCACTCTGAGAGGCCAAGGCAGGAGAATCACTTGAGCTCAGGAGTTCAAGACCAGCCTGACCAAGAATGAGACCCTGTCTACTAAAAATAGACTGGGCAGGCATCTGTAGTCCCAGCTACTGGGGAGGCTGAGGCAGGAGGATTGCTTGAACCCAGGAGTCTGAGGTTGCTGTGCCCTAGGCTGATGCCACTCTAGCCTGGAGTGACAAAGTAAGACTCTGTCTCAAAAAATAATGATAATAATAATAAACATTAGCTACACAACTTTGGGTAAATTATTAAACTTCCCTGGCCCTCACTTTTTATGAAATGGGGATAATAGCCCTAACCTCTTAAGATTTTCTCATGAGGTATTTAGCACGGGGACTAACATCTAGAAAACACTTAATAAATGTTATTATTTTTTCTTTTTTTTTTTTGAGACAGAGCCTCAAGCTGTCACCCTGGATAGAGTGCTGTGGCATTACAGCTGACAGCAACTTCCAATTCCTGGGCTCAAGCAAGTCTCTTGCCTCCGCCTCCCAAGTAGCTGGGACTACAGGTGCCCGCCACAACGCCAGGCCATTTTTTGGTTGCAGCTGTCATTGTTTGGCAGGCCCGGGCTGGATTTGAACCCGCCAGCTCAGGTGTATGTGACTGGCGCCTTAGCCCATTGAGCCACAGGTGCTGAGCCATAAATGTTATATTTTTTTAACCAAGGGAAGTCCCTGCCTTGTCATCAGCATGTCTGCAGCCAACTGGAGTACATGAGAAACAGAAACAGAAAAACTACAGCAAGGGATGGTCAGACGTGTGGTGTGTTACCTGAAGGAGGCTGACCAATGTCCACAGCAGGGGCAGGGCAGCTAGCAGATTATTGAATTCAAGTTCACATTATGTATTTATTGTCAAAACTAGTTGTTTCTCTACAAAAAATTATTTTTGTTTCAATTAGAAGTGTTAGCACATTAAAGAGCTGAGTCACTTCCCAGGATGAAAGGGATATTTACACCAAAGAAATACAAATGAGTGATTTAGGAGTTAAGGGCAAGTCTCCTGAGGGCACTCTGGCCCAAATGTTGGTACCCTTCGGTCCTGATGAGCTTGGTGATTCTGGGCAGGATACTTTACCTTTTTAAACCAGTTCTCTCATCTGTAAATTGGAGCTAATAATATCTACCTCAAAGGACAGTTTGGAGGTTCAAATAAAATATGTGTGAGAGACTTTCCCAGTCTCTGGCACACACCAAGAACTCAGTAATTGTTCATTATTCTTACAATACTTCTTAAACTTAGTAATCAAAGTAGCACCTGGTCTTTAAACAAACAAATACTTTCTGAGGCTCCAGGGGAGTTAAATGTCGCTGATATTCTTCCCCAGATATAGAATGGCTGTTTCTTTGCAGTGCTCTGGAGCAGAACTCTGGCCCAGGAGGGGACCATGGGGGCAGAAGCAGGGAGGGAAGGTCTGTGGGATGGATGGAGTCTCTACCTGTGTGGGGGTCCAGCAGGCTTGACAGCTCTTCTTCTAGCAGCCGCTTCACAGAGAGGTCCTCTTCAGGGTCCAAGGGCCCTTCCTCCTGTTCCAGTTCTACTTGGCCACCAGTCCTGGCACCTGAGCCATCTGTGTCTGGGATTGCACTCCTGGAAAGGAAACCAGCCAGTCCCGGGTGAGGAAATTCCCACCCAGATTCATTCATTTGTGCATTCCGTCACCCACACAGGGAACTACATACTCTGCCTGGCCTTTGGAGTCAGACCAGTAGGAGTTATGTTATCCCAGTCCTCCTGCTTACCCTGTTTCCTCATCTGTAAAATGAGAGTCATAAATTGCACCCATCTCGTTGGGTGTTGTGAGGACAAAATGAGATGTTGTAGGTAAAGGGCTTAATGTGGTACATAGCATGTTGTAAGGACTCAACAAAGTGAAAGTGAATTCATTGATATTGTCACTCATCACTGTCCCGCCCATGCCTTTGCATGCCTGGCACAGAGGAGTTTAATAAACTCTGTTTGAGCCAGTGCAGCCACCCATCCATCAGAGTGGACAGTCCAGCAAGGCAGGGACTTTGTCTGTCTCATTCTGTACTCTTTCATCAGTGCTTAGAACAGGGCCTTCCACACAGCAGGTGCATAATAAGTACTTGTGGGAAGAGTGACGGAATGTTACTTCTTCTTTATATAAAGCCAAATCCCAGACCAGAAAGCAGACCTATGGAGGACACAGCCAAGGTGATGCACCCTAAAGCTGCTCGGAACCTACTGCCTGCACCTCAATCCCCTGCTGTTTCCACCTGGCCCATCCATCCCACAGACCGTCCCTCCCACAGCCACTGGGGTCAGGCCTGGACCCCCTCCCTGCAGATAGGAAGACTTCCGGAAGGGCCTTAAGGCCTAAGAGTCCTTTTCTTTTCTTTTCTTTTTTTTTTTTTTAGCCTGGCTGGGTTTGAACCCACCACCCCAAGTATTTGGGGCTGGCCCCTACTGCTTGAACCACAGGTGCCACCCACTCCTTTCTGTTTGTTTGTTTACTTTTTTCCCTGTGGCTATTTCTGCTGGTAGGAAGACATCAGTGAGGAGGTGGAACATTTGTGGGTAATAATGCTAACTAATGTTTATTGAGCTATGCAAGGTGCACACACTGTCTCATTCAAAACTGTCAAACCTCTAAGGTTTCTCTTGTTATAGTCCCCATTTTTTTTTTTTTTTGCATACGAGAAAACCAAGACTTGGCAAGATTTTGCAGCTTTCTCAAGGTTCCCATGGATTAAGTGATAAAGCAAGAATTTGGATCCAGGTGTGATGCTAGAGTGTGTGTACTCACCCCTGCTCTCATCAACATTACCACTCGTCATCCTTGCAAACAAGGAACTATAAGTTGTTAGAGCAAGGGCACTGATCCAATAGACAGGAGTCTGGGGAGCTGGTCCCAGCTTTGCCACCCATTTGCTATGTGACCTTGAGCAAAGTCCCCTTAAAGGGAAAGGATGTAACTTTGTATGTGCACCTACTTTGTGCCAGGCACTGGGCTTAGAAAGCTACTGATCATAAAATCCTCACCCCATGGCTACAAAAGAAGTATAATGACCTGCATTTTACAGATGGAGAAATCGAAGTCCTGAGAGGTTATCTGACATGCACAAGTTTACATAGATGGGCTGGATCAAACTACTTAGAGCCTCAGTTTCTTCCTCCTTAACAAGGAGTTAGATTAGATGTCTTTTTGATGTCTCTTCAATTCTAGGACTGCCCAAAAGGGACACACCCACCCATCCACATTCTTAGTGGGGATATATCATATTATGCCCTCATAATATGTTTATGGATAAAGAGAAAGAAAGGTGAAATTTATAGATTTAAAGCCAGTTTATAGCACCTCTGTAATTAGGGGACAGATAGAACCTCAGGGATGAAGTCATTTCCTTAGTGACTCTGGGTCCTGTAAATCCCATAAATACAGTCGCCTCCGGCCCCAGCCTCCGGGGTGGGGGATGGGTGCTGTCTGCTGCACTCTCCCAGGGGACCGGTGTCTGAGATGAGCTCACCCTGCTCACTTCCCAGAGGCTGCAGAGTGAGGGCCACTGGTGGGGGCTTGGAGCTGTCTGTGGGGCTACGTGCTGCTTACCTGCCGCCGCCTGGTTTGGCCAAGTACTTATTTCCCCGATGGTTTGGTTTGGGCTGGAATTGGCCCTGATGCAGCAAGGACAGCAGCTGGGAGATTTGCTATAAGACAGGAAAAATCTGTTGACTCCACACAATTCCGACCCAGCACATTTCCTCGCCGGATGTTTCTCTCAATGCCGGTGCTTTCTTTTTATAGTCTTTCCTCTGGCTTCAGATGTTTGTGTGATTAGATGGGGGATGGTGCCAGTGACAGAGATAGGGACCTGGGTAGGCAGGTCCCCCACTTTGCCATGTCACCCAGGACCTGGGTGTCTGAAGGAGAGTATGGGGACCCTCCAGACTCATCTCTTCATGTTCAATCTCCCAAATGACCTGTGCCTAGCGGACTCTGTGGGGTGGTGGTGAAAAAGTCATTTCCTGACAACAAAATTATTTATTACTTTGATAAGGATTATCTTAAAGACTTATTTTTCCCTTTTAGCAATATCCAAGCACTCAGACAATTTTTGTGGGCCAGATGTAAGATTATGTTGTAGAGAAGGCAAAATAATGTCATTTAATCTTTTATTTATTCATCTTTTCATTCATTCAACAAGTGCTTAATAAGTGCTTGTTCAAGCCAGGCAAGGAGTGAGAATGAGGAGACTCAGCTGCTGCCCTCAGGGAGCTCACTGTTCTCAGGGAAGGCAGGGAAGCATGGTTAGACAGGGGGCTGCATCTGGGTGTTGGGAAGGGATGGAGGTCTGTGGAAGCAGAGGAGGGCCCTGATCCAACTCAGAGCAAGGAGGAAATACAGGGGTGTTATTGGGGAAGTTTATTTATTTCAACTAATGTTCATTGACCTGCTAGGCACCTCTTGCTGAGACACAAAGGCTCCATAGAAATTTGTCAAGTAGAAAGAGAGTGAGGGTCTGGGTGAGAGGTGAGAGCAATGTTGAGCAGAAACACTGCAAGCTGAAAGGTTGGAAGAAATGGGAGAGTTTCAGAAAGACTGGAAAATGGGGCGGCACTTGTGGCTCAATGAGTAGGGTGCTGGCCCCATATGCTGGAGGTGGCGGGTTCAAACCTAGCCCAGGCCAAAAAAACAGCAACAAAAAAAAGAAAGAAAGACTGGAAAATGGTGTTGGGTGTGGGTGGATGTCAGGGCCAGATCCTATAGGGCCTCTAGAGGGAGAGGCACTGGACCAAGTCTTAGGAGGTTGAGTTCTAATTCAAAGTTATTTCTAGCTTGTTGTGGGGTGTCAGGCAGATTTTTAGACTTCCTCAAACCTCAGTTTTCTCATCTCTAAAGTGGGACTAGAAATACCCAACCAGCCTTTTTGACAGCATCGTCAGGAGTAGATGGTCTGAAAAAGTTAAAAATCCTATGTAGATGCAAGGAGTTTGGGTTGTTACTTCCGGAAATGCTGCTTCTACCTCCTGGGGGCGCCCCCACTCCTCCCTGGGGAGCCCCACTCTGCCCCTCCATGGAGCTCAAGGGAGGAAGTGCCATCGTCAGAGGACAGTTGGAATAGGAGATAGCTAGGACTAGGGTTTCATTGTGACTTGGGAGAGTCAGGGTCCCACAGTCTGCCTCAGGGCACATCCCAACTCCCAGCAGAAAAGCAGAAGCCCTCCTAGGGTATCTGCCGCCCTTTGCCCAAATGACAGGACATTTCAGGGACACTTCCCACATGTCAAACCCTGTGCTGAGTGCTGCCATTCAGGGTCAGTTCCCAGTTAAAGCCCAGAATTTAGAGTCAGTCAGACTCAGGTTCAAATCCTAAATCTAGTCCTACCCCAGTTTCCATCTCTGTAGCCTTGTGGAATTACTTAAGTATTCTGAGCCTCAGTTTCCTCAGCAGTAAAAAAGTGAATAATAATGAGACATGGGTCATGTAGTAGTTATGAGGTTTAAATGAACCAAAGTATATAAATCACTTATTAATAGATCCCATGAGGAAAATTCAATAACTGTCCAGTGGTATACAATCTCGTTTAATCCTTAGAACAGTCCAAGGAAAGAAATACTGTTACACCCATTTTGCAGAGGTAGAATCTGAGGCTCAGAGTACTACACAGCAATTAGTGGCAGGGCTGGAGTTTGAACTCAGATCTGATTCCATGGTGCGGCTATGTTGCTGGAAAGACAAGAACATTGGGAAAACTGCCTCTTACCCTCAAGTTGACCCCAAATGGGCCCTTTCTTTCCATCATCCCAGTGGGGTCCCCTAGTCCCTGCTCTATGCTGTACACCACCACTCATCACAATGTTTGGCACAAAGAGTTAACCAAAAAGCATTTGATGAATGAATGGGTAGACGGATGGATGAACAGATAGATGGATGGCTCTGGGGAATGTCTGGGTCTGCATGGAGCCCAGGGCAAGATTCCTAAGAAAACAACAGGCCATAGCCAGGTGGCTTCCTGGGGAGAGGTGAGGGAAGGAAGTGTATCCTTGCTTCACAGGAAACCTGAGCTGACGGCCTGGCCAAGAAGAAGTGTGTCTTGGGCAGGCTCCCTGGCACAGGGAAAATATCTGGGGTCCAGAGGAGCAAATACGGGTGTGAGATCAGGCACCGTCCCTGAAAAAGATTCCTCTTTTGTATGTAGTAAATCCTAGATCTCCAGAGGCTTTGTCATTTATCATACCTCTTAATCCTCACGTCTCCAGGGAGGTGGACACAAGATAAATTTGGCCTCATAATCCCCATTTTATAGATGAAGAAACCGAGGTTTACAAGTTAAAGAACTTGACCAACATTGCCCACCTCCTAAAAGGCTATGTTGAAATTTGATCCTGAACCAACTAACTCCAAAGTCCTAAGGTTGTTTCCACTGCCATATCCTGTAGGCCCAACCAGTAAACTCTGGGGTCTCAGGCAACTCAGATGTAGCCCTGGACCTTGGGGACAATGATGACCATGCTGGTTTGCTTCATAGGGAGTTGTCTGGATGAGCTGAGGGCAGTGAAGAGTGGAGATGGAGAAATGTTTTGCAGAAGTAATAATAACTATTTGGTGAGCACACACTACATACCAGACACTGATCTACAGTTGTTAAATGCATTAACTCATTTTATGTTCAAGCAAACTTTGAAGATGAATGCTGTTAACATGGACATCCTCAATAGAGAAGCTGATAACTTCTCTGTGTTTCACAGTTAGGAAGAGGTAGAGTCAGGATTTGAACCCAGGCAACCTAGCTCCAAAGCTTATACTTTTAATCACTACATTTGCTGTGTATCTACTTGTGCCAGCCACTATGAGTGCTTTATAGGAATTAACTAAGTTCTTCTGTCTCCACCAGACAGATACCCACACTATTATTCTTCTTTTACAGATAAGGAGATGAAGGCTCAGAGACAGTAAGTAATTTGCTCAGGTTCACACAACTAAGTTCAGCTGATCCTTGAACTAAGTTCAGCTCTGCCTTGAACTATTGCTACCCTGAGCACCATCAAGTGCCAGGGGAGCCTAAGGAATAAATTGTGAGGAACGTGAGGGTCATGGGGGTGTTTGATGCTGTTGGTGAGGGTCCAAAAGTGATCAGAGGAAGAACTGCCCATGCCCCAGGTACCTGAACCGGAGGCGAATCCACAGTGAGCTCCTCCACGGGGTTCCGCTCTGCAAAGGCAGCCACGGACAGCCGGACCAGGCTCCGCAGGATCTGATGGGGGCCTGATTCTCTCTCAGGGGACACTTTGCCATGTAGATTTCGCTGCCGCCTCAGGGTTGCAGAGGAGGCTGGTGGGCTTTGTAGGGCCTCCTCGCTGCCCTGGTCTCCAGCCATCCTCCCTGCAGAGATGCCCACAACCTTCAGAGGCCTTGGGCGTGGCTGCCCTGTGGCTGGCTGGGGTTCAAGAAGGTTCAGGTTCTCCCGGGAGGCGTTCCTCTGCCGGGGATGGTTGAAAAGGAGGTTGACAGTGTCCTGCAGCAGCTCCCCGTTCTCTGCCAGGGATCCCTGGTTGCCTTGGTTACGCAGGGTCCTGTACAGGGTCGGTGTGAGATGAAAGGGGGCCTGCAGGCAGGGGTCCCAGCCTGCTTCCATCATTAGCTCCTTGCCTGTGTCTTTGTGGGACTGCACAACTTCACCAGGCTCAGCCGCCTGACCCCTGAGCATTGGCACAAGGTGGATGTCGGCCTTCTGAATGTGTTTCTGGGGCCTCTTGGGCTGGTGACGGTAGGTGGACTCGGCCTCCCGGCAGTTGTAGGCCCTGTTGTCCTTCTTCTCAGTCCGGCAGAAGGTCATGAACAGAGCCACGATCAACCCAAAGATGCCCAGCAGCACAGCCAAGCAAATCACTGTCAGCACCGATGTGCTCAGGACCCCAGGCTCGTGGGCTGAGTCCCTCAGGTGGTCCACACTGGTGACAAACATGACCTTCAGCAAAACCCAGGTCTGCAAGGGGGGGCTGCCCTGGTCCTCTACCACGATCTCCAGCTCCCATTCGCTCCCCATGAGGCTGCTGGCATTGGTGGTGTTGATGAATAGCTGCCCCAGGTGGGGGCTAAGAATGAAGAGGTGGGCCTCATTCCCACGTCGGATGCTGTAGAGGAGCTCTCCATTTGCCTCTGAGTCTGCGTCTCTTGCCACAATAGTCGCCAAAAGGAATGGCTGGGAGCCGTGCGTGGCCAGTGGAGGTGTGTCAGCGCCTGCTGGACCCAAGCTGTTGGGAGTCTCAATGGGCACCAGAAGGTGGCCTGTGGAGGTGTTCACAAGCACTGAGAGGCTGGCTTTTCCATCAGTGAGCACAGGCTGAATCACCTCTGGGGCATTATCATTGGCATCCAAGAGGCTAACCCATACAGAGACACTGGATGCGAGCTGGGGTTGCCCTCTGTCCTCTGCAATCACTCGAAACTCAAAACCAGCCATCTCTTCATAGTCCAGTGACCTCTGAGCAGTGACCTCTCCCGTGTTGGAGTCAATAGCTACTAGGTGAGAAACTGGAGAGTCCTGGATGCGGTATGAGACTTTCCCATTACTGCCCAAGTCTGCATCGTGAGCCTTGATGGTAATGAGGTGAAGAGAGGGTAGGTTGTTTTCCCGAGTGGAGACCTCATACCTGCTTTTCTCAAACACAGGTGCATTGTCATTGGCATCACAGATCTGAATGTTGAGCTGTTTCTTGGCTGATAAGGGCTGAAGTCCTTGGTCTTGGGCTAACAGAGTGAGGGTATATTTGGGCCACTGCTCTCTGTCCAGTGTAGCATTGGTTAGCAACATGTATGTGTTGCCATTAGTCCTTTTCAACCTGAAGTGGCCCAACTCCTGGCTCAGCCAACAGTGGACCAGACCATTGTTTCCTGAGTCCAAGTCATCTGCCATGATAAGAGCAATAAAACTGTCCTTGGGAAGAGCTTCTGACACCAGTGATGGCTGGGAGGCCCATGTGATATGGATGCTTGGGGCATTGTCATTGACATCCAGAACCTTAATGAGAACTTTGCAATGGGCTGGGATGGGATTGGGACCCAGGTCTCTTGCCTGGACATCCACCTCATAGGCAGGATTCTTCTCATAGTCTAGGGATCGAAGCAGAATGACCTGGCCAGACTTGGCATCAATACTGAAGGTGTCCAACACCTCTGGAGGTACGTGCTTACTGAGGAAGAACTCCACCTCCCCATTGGGGCCTTGGTCAGGATCTGTGGCAGTCAGGTTGATGAGGAGAGTACCAGGGGCAGCATCTTCTTGGATTTCTAGTGCCAGTGAACTCTCAGCAAACACAGGGCTATTGTCATTGGAATCTAAGACGTTGACCTTGACCAGGCTGGTGCCTGACTTGGGGGGATTCCCATTGTCATAAGCAGTTAGCACCAGATCAAAAGACGAGTGGATTTCCCGGTCCAGCTCCTTCACCACCATGAGTTCCGCATGTTTGGTCTCATCAGGCCCCACAATGACATCCAAGGCAAAGTGCTCGCTGGGAGACAAAGTATAGGAGTGCAGAGTATTAGGGCCTGTGTCAGGGTCAAGAGCTCTGTCCAGGGGAATCCGGGTGCGCAGAGAGGCACTCTCAGAGATTTCCAGCTCCTGCTCACCTTTGGGAAACTGTGGCTGGTGGTCATTGATGTCCAGCACTTGGATCTCCACATGAATCAGAGCCAAATCCCCTGTGGCAAGCACATCAAAGGACACCAGGCAGGGATCCCACTGTCGGCACAGCTGCTCTCGATCCAGCCTCCTCCTGGTGCTGAGCAAGCCGTTCTCAGGGTCCACCTGAACGGGGAGTGCCTGAGGCAGCTGCAGGACCTGGAAGGCAGTCCCCACCTGCCCACGCCTTTCCTCCCAGCCCAGTTCCCAGGACAGCTTCCCTATCACTGTGCCAGACGGCACTTCCTCTGACACTTGGTATTTCACCGTGAGTGTGGCCACCTCCTGACAATCCCCGGAAAGAAACAAGTAGCCACCTGGCCCCAAAAGTCCCAGTAGAAGTCGCAGAAGTTGCATCGTGCTTACCACCAGAGTAGGCTAGATTCAGAAATCGCTAGAGTTCTTCAAAGGCTGGACAAGTCCTCCAAAGTTTCCTCAATGGCTCCGTTCTCCTGCCTCCAGACCCACTTGCACAACCTCGTCCCATAGTTAGATGATGATAGAGCAAGCAGGGTTCCCAGGCAAGGCCATCTTCATCACAGTGATCTGAGAGGTCCAAGCACTGATGAAGTAGAAGTGTCTGGGAGGACTGCCCACAGGGGCACCAGTTGGTCCACTTTAGCAAATGATGGACAAGAGCTGGTCCAGGAGGGACTTGACCCAGTAGAGCAGGATATGGGACTCTGACTTCCAAACAGTTGCTAGGCTAGGGAAACAGAGAAGCAGCTTTTTCCTATGGAAACCCCACCTACAGGAAAAGGGAGGGCTGTGAGTTTCAATGCCAATTAGAGAAAGAGCATTTCCTGTGAAGCTGAGTGGCCTGCCGCTGAGGAGGATGAGGCTGGGACTCAGGGGACAGACCGGAAGGGAAGGTGCCATCCATGCAGCAAAGCAGTCACTGAGAGAGAGGGAGCCCCCTCGTAGCCAAGTGAGCAGAGCACTGAGCCCCTGCCTGCTGGCATGGCCTTTTGCCCGTCCTGCGTAAGTCATGCTCTCTATCTCTCTTCCCTCCCTCACCTCTCTTTGTTCCTGTCTTTTCTCCCCTACTCCACTCCCACTACTTTCTTTTTCTCACACTTGGTTATTTTTCCGTCTGGACTCTGCCCTGATCACCCACTTTAGTATCAACTGGAAAGTAGTTGTGATTAACAGAGCAGTTCTCAGAACTAAACTGCCTGTAATCCTAATACTCTGGGAGGCCAAGGCTGGAGGATCATGTGAGCTAAGGAGTTCAAGACCATCCTGAGCAAGAACAAGACCCCATCTCTACTGAAAATATGAAAGTTAGCTCGGTGTCCTGCTAGGAACCTGTAGTCCCATTTACTCAAGAAGCTGAGGCAGGAAGAGAGCTGAACCCAGGAGTCTGAGGATGCTGCAGGCTAGAGGGGTGCCATGGCTCTCTAGTCAGGGCAACAGAGCGAGACTCTCTCAAAATAAAAATAAAAATAAATAAATAAAACTTCCTGGGTTCAAATCCTGACTTTGCAATTTGCCAGTTGGAGAACTTGGGACAACTCACTGAACCTCTCTAGGTCTCCATTACCCCATCTTTAAAGTGAGGATGGAAGCAAGAATAGTAGCGCTCTCAGCAGGAAGTTGTGAGGATTAAATGAAATGAAGTACAAAGGGCCTTGGCTTGGGCCTGGCCCCAAGTGGCAGGCAGTGATGTTATTGTTAGAGGTGAGTGCTGTAGTCTGCACAACTCCTCTCAACTTGTGGCTCTCTCCGACTTTTGCATTGGCCCTGGGGCAGCCCTGTCCACTGACCCTTGAGGGTGCCCATGGCCTTGCGAGCTACAAGGACTTGTCTGACTGTGTGGCTCCCTCGGCTTACCCTTCCAGCTGCCCAGCCTTGAGGTCTGTTCTCTGCATCCCGTCTAGCCTGAGTTTCTGTCTGGGGGAGCCCCAGGTTTCCAGGCTCCCACTGCTCGGGGAGCCTTATGCATTTCCTCTCCCGCACCTTCCCCTCCCTGTCTTCTATGTCTTTCCCTCCCTTCCACTTCTTCTGTCCCCACTCTGTTTATGACAGTGCCATGCATACAGCTCCCTTGCCTCCAACATTCCTCCTAGATGTTTTGAGGTGACCTCCTCACGGAGGTGGGGCCCTGGAAAGAAGGAGGCAGTCTGCACTGGGGCCTTTGAGGTGGCCTTACTGCTTCCCATTCCCTCCTCAGTTTGCGGTCCCCAACACTCTCCCAGCCTCATACCCCATCTCAAGGTTGATTCCAGAGTAAACATTTTAGGTGATGGGAATAAAGGGTCAGCTTCTCCCAGGTGGGTACTCGTCATTGAGTCCTTGGGGCCAGAGGCAGGTGTCCCATTGGGTCCAAGTGACACCAATCAGGGCTTGTTGGCATAGAGGCCTGCAGCCATGGGGACTGGCGTGGCTGAGGGACAGCCATCCATGCCTTTTCTTTCCTTTCACCTCATATTCCGCTCCTGGAGGTTTCCCAGCTATCTCACTTGCAGCTCATTAAGTCATAGCAAGGGCCAGAATCCACAGACCCAGTTCCAATGCCACAGCTCTGGGGATGGACAGGTCACTTGCAAGCTCTGAAACATTGCACAAGTGGCTTCACCTCTCTGAGCCTCAGTGTCCTTCTCTGAGAATATGGCTCTTACCCACCTCATGAGTTCTGGGCAAGATTCAGTGAGATGACACACAGAAAGGGATCAGCACAGAGAAAGCACTCAGGACACGGAGACTACGATTGTACCTCTTTTTTTTTTTTTTTTTGAGACAGAGCCTTAAGCTGTCACACTGGATAGAGTGCTGTGGCATCACAGCTCACAGCAACCTCCAACACCTGGGCTCAAGCAGGTCTCCTGCCTCCGCCTCCCAAAGCAGCTGGGACCACAGGTGCCCTCCACAACGCCTGGCCATTTTTTTGGTTGCAGCGTCATTGTTGTTTGGCAGCCCTGGCTGGATTCGAACCCACCAGCTTAGGTGTACGTGGCTTGCGCCTTAGCCCCTTGAGCCACAGACACCGAGCCTGATTGTACCTCTTATTATCTCCAAGTTTTATGTCTCATATGCAAATGGTGAAAATGGCCTTGCATTTGTCCCTTCCGTGTTTTCTTTGCCTCCTTGGCTAGGAATCTCATTTCCCAGGCCTCCCTCCTCTCAGGATGGGTAAGGTGCTGCCTGAACATTAGCCCCACAGCCCCTTGGAGTTCACAGTCACAATGGGTGCTCCTTAAGCCCGGGAAGGCCTCTGTCTGGCCCTCATTCACTCCACTGGGTGCCAGGCAGTGACCGAGACAAGGGGCCTGCAGTCTAAGGTGGGGGCAGGGAAAGTGACAAGAGGGAGCCCAGTGCAGCGGCTGTTCATGGGAAGCACTCCCTGCATCCTGGGGATATGGAGAACTGAGCAGGGGAAGGTGGTTGGACAGGGGAGGTGGAAGGAGCAGGAGGGGCAAAGGCCCCAAGGTGGGGGAGCTGTCTCCCGGCTATATAAGTGGTCCTCATGGTAGAGCGCAGAGCAGAGCAAGGTGGGGCTGGGTTCTGATGATGGGCTGCCTGGGTTCTCA
This sequence comes from Arctocebus calabarensis, assembly GCA_963573935.1. Taxonomy (NCBI): domain Eukaryota; kingdom Metazoa; phylum Chordata; class Mammalia; order Primates; family Lorisidae; genus Arctocebus; species Arctocebus calabarensis. Next base: position 53,173 of record CAUYON010015010.1, read on the forward strand.
TGCTAAGGATTTGGACCTTGTCCAGAACGCCAAGGAGAGTTTGGGGAATGCTCAAAGCAGAAAGGCGAGAATAGCAGCCTTGCCTTGAAGGCTTTACCAGCATCCTCTCTGCTGATCTCACAACCATGCCATTAGGCTGAAGACGCTGAGCAGAGCATTAGGTGACTTGCCCAAGATCACGCAGATTTGCCCTCCAGCGCCCCTCGGCAGCGCTCTGGAAAACGGAGTGGAGGGAGGGAGGCAGTCCAGAGAAAACGCAGGGGAGCGTTGATGCAGAAACTCCAGTGGTGAGAATGTTTCCAGAGTGCCATCTGGTGGCCAAAGGCAGCTATAAAGGCACAGAGGCAGAAGTGGGAACAGCCACCAAGACAGGAGGTGGGTGCATAGGATTCATAAATATCCACAGCTCCAGACCCGTGTGGTACAGAAGAATGCAATAGAAAAATCTACACATGCATTAGTATCTCTTAATGGGGAAATGATCACAGAATGAATTACAGAATTCATGATTTTGCCTGAGCTAACATTTCTATTTTTGAAAAGAATACATATGTATGTATACACACACACACACACACAGAGGGTGCCACAAATGTGTGCACATTTTAAGGGATGTTATCTGTGTATTACTTTTCAAAGTTGAAATGAAAGTAGCATTACTGGCCAAGGGTACCTAGACCTGCTATGCACATCGATTTTACTTGCAATTCGTACACTTTTTAGGAATGATCAATTTTACTTCTAACAAGATTTCTTAAAATGTGTATACATATTTTGGCACCCTCAGTATATATGGTATATATCCTTATCTGCTGTGTGTGTATATATATGTGTTGTGTTGTATTGACTAGGACCACGAATGCAAAAAGTAGACCCACAGGTTGCAAGAAAGTTTGAATTTATATTTCACAGGTGGTTTTCATTGTTGTTTGTTTTATTCTCACTGGGAACCTAAAGCCAAGACAACCCTTTGAGATTCCAAAGCCAGCAAACAAGGCACAACGTTTTAAAGGTAATCACCTCTGGGACTGAGGTCTCCATTTAGTAATTTTCTGTTCTCTTTTCTGGCTGCAGAGGTCAGTTGATCTTTAGCAGCCACACACCGAGAGGTGAATGGAGCTGTCATTAGAGTTTGTCTCAAAAAAGGACATTTCTCTGAGTTTTGAAAATAGTTTTCAAAGAGCAGAGGTGTTCCAAAATAGGTTTGAAATAGCTTAGGATAGCCTCCCTTAAGTCTAAAATATTTTCAAAAGAGTGGAGGATAAGGATTGGTGCTTCATGACCTCACTTACCACCCACCTGGAGCTTGCTTACACTTGGGGGCTTTGGCGATAGGGAAAGGCCTGAAGGATGAAGTGGGAAAGGTGGGAGTCAGAGGGTCTTTTCAAAATACTTTGAGCTCTGAGGAACCTTGAGGGGTCAGACTGGTAGGGTGCTACCCTGACCCTTGGTGGACTCCTTGGCCAGGTGGATGAAGGCTACAGTCATGCCCTCCACTGTGAATGCCCTTCAGGACTGGCTTCTCATGAATCTGTCCAGAAGCTGCCACAACATCACCGCCAAGGCAGCTTTGCTGAAGCTGAGAAGCATCATCCTCAGCATCATTCTTACCAGGAAGGCAGCTGGACCATCCAAGGTCGGCCTCTTTTTTCAGGAAGATCTTGTTGAAGTTAAGAGCCAGTGTAACTAACTCTTGAGAGACTCCAGTAGATGTTCCGGGTCACCTGCTCCTGCACTTTGGGTACTTTATCGGGACAGATGACAGATGTCTACTCCTACACAATGGCATCTCTTTCTGGGGCCAGTGCAGAAAGAAGAATGTACTTTGCAGAAAGAAATTTGCCAAGAAATAGGACTTTTCATGAAATGAAAGGGCTTTGTGTCTTGGATATGATCCATAATTCTCAAAAGGGGCCAGTTATCAGAATCACTTGGAAACCTTTGCAAAATATCAAGGATAGAAAAAGGAAATTCATACTTTTCCTTTTCCTAGCCTGCCAAAGAATGTTCTGTAATTACCCACTTTTAAAAGGCATCATCTGTCACATCATTTGGAACAAAATTGGGAAGTTGGTTGGACCTTTTTGCTGGAAAGAGAGGCTAAATTGATTTACATGGTAAAATAAAAAATAGATGGGATACTAATTTGAAACTAGTAGATGAATAGCTACAGGGCCACACAAGAGAAAAACACAATTAAATTCAAGAAGGGAGGAAGGGGAGGTTGCGGAGGGGCCTCAGTAAGCTCCTACTTAACAGGTACAATGTAGGGCAATGTTTTTCCATCTTTTTCATCTCATAGCACACTTGTACTTATCGTTAAACTTCCACAGCACACTTAAATTATATTGATTTTTTAAAAAAGAGTAAAGGAAAAAATATACTAGCCAGGTGCAGTGGCTCACGCTGGGTGAAGTGCCTGAGCTCTGGAGTTTGAGATCAAGAGTGAGACCCAGTCTGTACTAAAAATAGAAAAACTAGGCTCGGTGCCTGGGGCTCAAGTGACCAAGGCACCAGCCATATACACCTGAACTGGTGGGTTCGAATCCAGCCCGGGCTGTCAAACAACAATGATGGCTGCAACCAAAAAAAAAAAAAAGCCGGGCTGCGCCTATAGCTTATGAGTAGGGCGCCAGCCCCATATACCGAAGGTGGCGGTTTCAAACCTGGCCTCGGCTGACCTGCAAAACAGAAAAATGGCCGGGCGTTGTGGCAGGCACCTGTAGTCCCAGCTACTCGGGAGGCTGAGGGAAGAGAATCACCTAAGCCCAGGAGTTGGAGGTTGCTGTGAGCTGTGTGATGCCCTGGCTCGCTACCGAGGGTGATAAAATGAGCCTCTGTCTCTACAAAAAAAAAAATAGCCGGGCGTTGTGGTGGGCACCTGTAGTTCCAGCTACTTGGGAGGCGGAGGCAGGACAATCGCTTGAGCCCAGGAGTTGGAGGTTGCTATGAGCTGTGATGCCACAGCACTCTACCCAGGGTGACAGCTTGAGGCTCTGTCTCAAAAAAATAAAAATAAAAACTAGGTTGGTGTTCTGGTGGGCACCTATAGTCCCAGCTACCCAGGAGGATGAGGCAAGAAAATCACTTGAGCCCAGGAGTTTGAGGTTGCTGTGAGCTAGGTAATGCCATGGCACTCTATCCAGGTGACAGCATGACTCTGTCTCCATATGTGTGTGTGTGTGTGTGTGTGTGTGTGTGTGTATATATATATTTACTGTGCTTTGAACTTCTTTTGAAAATAATTTAATTAATCTTAAAAAAAATTTTTTTTTTGAGACAGAGCCTCAAGCAGTCACCTGGATAGAGTGCTGTGGCATCACAGCTCACAGCAACCTCCAATTCCTGGGTTCAAGAGAGTCTTCTGCCTCCGCCTCCCAAGTAGCTGGGACTACAGGCGCCCGCCACAACGCCTGGCCATTTTTTTTTGGTTGCAGCTGTCATTGTGGTTTGGCTGGCCTGGGCTGGATTCAAACCCGCCAACTCAGGTGTACGTGGCTGGCACCTTAGCCCGCTGAGCCACTGGTGCCGAGCCACAGGTACCCTTAATGATGTAAGGGTAGATAGCATATCTCCTGGGTGAAAGACTCAACTACAACTCAGATGTTATCTAACAAACACAATCAATGTGACCTAATCGTATATACTCTTATATTAATCTGAAATAAAATAAATAAATAAATAATGATGGTGAGTGGTGGAAATTGCTAAAAGTTGAGGAAATTATAAAGAGCAGTACATCCGAGAACAGCAGAGATAGATTAAAGATAAGAAGGACTTTTGAATGAGTTGCTGCAACCTGTGGACCTCCTTCATTATTTTTAAGAAAAATGCAAGAAAAGATTTCTTTTATTTTCTTGAGACAAAGTCTTACTTTGTTGCCCTGGGTAGAGTGCTGTGGGGTCATAGCTCACAGCAACCTCAAACTCTTGGGCTCAGCAATCCTCTTGCCTCAGCCTCCTGAGTAGCTGGGACTACAGGTGCCGGCCGCAATGCTTAGCTATTTTTGGAGACAGCATCTCGCTCTGGCTCAGGCTGGCCTCGAACTCATGAGCTCAAGCCATCTGGCTGCCTCGGCCTCCCAGAGTGTGAGATTAGAGGCCCAAATCACCACACCTGGCAGGATTTATTTTCTTTTCAAAATTTATTGTGTACATTAGGAACCATTACTAGTTAGACTGGGTCACATTATTCCTAGGATGATAAGGGTTACAAACACCTGTGTCTCTCTCTCCACACCCCCCACCTCAAAGTGGAAGGGAGCTACTTCAGGCATGTAGATTTCAATTCTGACATATTACAGGTGATTCTGACATGCACCCTTATCCTTACCCTGGCCTCACTCAGAACCACTGATTAGAACTCAGAAGCACTAGCAGCCTTGCAAAGGCCAAACTCTATAGCCATCAATCCTTTCTTACTCGGCATCTTCTGGGTCCGCAGTCTTTCTTCCACATCTGTGTCATTGCTTCTCAGAGCTCTGTACTTAAATGGTTCTCTCTTCCTATTTCTTCCTATTTATCTATCTGTTTCTCTGACTCCTTTTGGTTTTCTTTCCTCTGACTTGCTGGTGTGGACATGTCTGCCAGATACTATTCTCTGCCCTCTCCTCTACTTAGGGTTATTGGCCCAGAGGTAGGTTGCCAAATTTAGCAAACAAAAATACAGAATGCCCAGTTAAATTTGAATTTCAGATAAATAATGAATAATTTTTTAGCATAAATATTTTTATCTGACAACCCTGTCCACAAATAATGTATGCTTTCAACACAAGTTCCCTTTCTTTTCTTTATTTTTACAAGTTTGGTTTACACTGTGAATTTGAAAATCTATCAGTAAACACAAAAATCAAACATATTGGCTAGGAGCATCATCTGTGCATGAATATTCAGAAGCTGACTCTGTTGATTGGCCTTATTATGTATTCAGCATTTCTGGGTGACTCCAAGATGAAACTGTTCTCACACTGAAAGAACCACCCCGAAGGAGGCCTACATCATTCATTAAATCATTCAGTCATCCAGTCACATATTTATTTGGTGGAATTCAGCATGTTCTTTTCTATTTACAAGGTCAGTTCTTTTGGCAAGGGACGTTGCTCAAGTTGACCTATATTTTTCCTTCCTCTAAACCAATGGTTTGGTTTTTTTCTTAGTATAGAATCTAATCAGCCTAATTCTCTCCTTGCTTCAGAAAGGCTCTTGTAGGAAGGAAAATGAGTCTTCCCATCGTTACATAAATTCTCATGGGGCTTCCCTTTATAAGTTTATGACAGCCAGGAGTTGAGCCTGGAGCTCTGAGAGAAACAGTCACACGCTGATTTATGATGGCAGCTGCTGCTAAATCTCACCCCTCTTTCCTTCTTACAGAGCCATGTTACCTTGGGGTTACAAACCTCTTTTCACTGTTATTCAGGGGAATAATAATAAAATGCCAGGTTGCAAGTATAAACATGATCATTCTCTGCCTATTATTGTAAATCAAATTTTACCTTGCATCAGGAGCACAGAAAACATTTTGTACTGTCAGCCAGCCCTCAAGCCTTTGTAGCAGTCCGTCTTTATATAACCCTGGGATGATCGGAGGTATTGTTTGAGCTGCACTGACCAGGGAAGCTGGTCACATAGATGATCTGGCTATCTCTTTTTTAGAACCAACTGACCACCTTCCTCAAGCAAAGTGCCTTGGTCTAAGCAGAGCATTGGGGTTAATGATGTGAGCCCAGGACACCAACTACCTAGGTACAAGTCTTGACTCTGTGATCTACCATCTGTGTTACAGTGGCACATCAATTAGTTCCTCTGAGATTGGTCTCCTGAGCTTTAAAATAGGGATGATGATGATGATGATGATGGTAACTCTGCTACATAGAATTGTCTCCATGTTTAGTTTAGTCAGCATGCAATACTTAGAACAGGGCCTGACACATGGGTAGCTCTGAGTTATTTATCATTTTGCTTCCAGTACAGTGGCTTCCAATCTTTTTTAGGATGAAACCCACATTTAAAAATTTTTTTCAGGGCGGCGCCTGTGGCTCAGTGGGTAGGTTGCCAGCTCCAAATACTGAGGGTGGCGGGTTCGAACCCAGCCCCAGCCAGCTAAAACAGCAGCTACAACAAAAAATAGCCGGGTGTTGTGGTGGCCTTATTATGAAGAAAGACATAAGAACTTTATGGATCATTAGAGGCACAGGACAGGAGTTGTAGTCCCAGCTACTCAGGAGGCTGAGTCTAGAGAATTACATAAGCCCAGGAGTTGGAGGTTGCTGTGAGCTGTGACATCACAGCACTCTACAAGGATAACAGAGTGAGATTCTGTCTCAAACAAACAAACAAACAAAAAAACAGGGCAGCGCCTGTGGCTCAAAGGAGTAGGGCACTGGCCCCATATGCCGGAGGTGGCAGATTCAAACCCAGCCCTGGCCAAAAACTGCAAAAAAAAGAATAAATAAATAATAAATTAAAAAAAAAAAAAAAGGCTCGGCGCCTGTGGCTCAACGGGCTAAGGCGCAAGCCACGTACACCTGAGCTGGTGGGTTCGAATCCAGCCCCGGCCTGCCAAACAACAATGACGGCTGCAACCAAAAAATGGCTGGACGTTGTGGCGGGCGCCTGTGGTCCCAGCTACTTGGGATGTAGAGGCAGGAGACTCGCTTGAGCCCAGGAATTGGAGGTTGCTGTGAGCTATGATGCCACGGCTCTCTATCCAGGGTGACAGCTTGAGGCTCTGTCTCAAAACAAAAACAAACAAACAAAAATCCCCAAAAAACTCTGTCTCAAAAAAAAAAACCAAATTAGCTAGGTGCTGTGGCTTGCTCCTATAGTCCCATCTACTGGAGAGGCTGAGGCAGGAGGATCATTTGAGCCCAGCAATTCAAGGCTGCAGTGAACATAGAAAGCAGGTCTCTAAAAAAATAAAACAAAACAAAGGTTAACCAGGTACATGAAACCAAAGACACAAAGGTCTGTTATCTTTCTTTCTTTCCTTTTTTTTTTTTTTTTTTCCGAGGCAGCATCTCACTGTCTTGCCCCTAGTAGAGTGCCCTGGTGTCATAGCTCATGGTAACCTCAAACTCTTGGGCTCAAGCAATCCTCTTGCCTCAGCTTCTCTAGTAGCTGGGACTATAGGCATCTACCTCAACACCTGGCTATTTTTTTTTTTCTTTTTGAGACAGAGCCTCAAGCTGTTGCCCTGAGTAGAGTTGCTGTGGCATCACAGCTCACAGCATCCTCCAACTCCTGGACTCAAGCAGTTCTCCTGCCTCTGCCTCCCAAATAGCTGGGACTACAGGCACCCACCACAATGCTCAGCTATTTTTTGGCTGCAGGCATCATTGTTGTTTGGCGGGCCCGGGCTGAACCTGCCAGCTTAGGTGTATATGGCTGGCACCTTAGCTGCTTGAGCCACAAGGGCCGAGCTAACACCTGGCTATTTTTTTTAGAGACAGGTCTTGCTCAAGCGGATATCAAACTCAAGAGATCAGGCAATTCACCTGTCTTGGCCTCGCAGAGTGCTAGAATTACAGGTGTGAGCCGTTGTGCCCAGCCCATGTCTGTTATTTTTTATGGAGTCTAAAACAAAGTTTGTTAAAAGACTCTTTATCCAATCCTGTCCTCAGAACTGGACTCTAGCCGGGTGTGGTGCGGCTTCTGTTCTCTTTATCTTATGACCTTTGACTTGAGGTCACAACGTGATGTCACAATTCACCTCCTGCTACAACTTTGTGAGAATTTCCCGAGGTGGTTCTTAGGCTCTCTCACTGTTTGCATCTAAGAGGTCTCTGAGAGGTCTCTGGTCGCACCCCTTGAGCACTCTCAGGTAGGGTTGTCGTGTGTTTTGTTCTTTGTTTTTTATTCCCTCGGCTAAACATGAATAATGATATTAGTAAATGGCTTTGGAGAGTCTTCTTCCTTCCTTTGCATTTTTGGGGGATATGTTTTGGTACCTATTACAAGGGTTGTTAGGTTCTTGTTCCGAGACAATCAAGATTCATAGTACAGAAAATTAGGAATGAGTATTTGTATTTCAAGTTTTCTCTCTGTGACAGCCAGGTAAGCCCTTGGGTGCCCTGATTTACCCACTTGGTTTTTCTTCTCTCATGGGTGTATGACCAACTACATAATTTGCAGAGCCCAGAGCAAAATAAAAATGCAGCCTCTTGGCTGGGCACCACAACTCACACCTGTAATCCCAGGCAGGAGGATCACTTGAGGCCAGGAGTTTGAGGCCAGCCTGGGCAACATGGCAAGACTCTCTAAAAAGAAAAGAAAAGAAAAAAAAAATGCAGCCTCTTGCTTAAAAACTATTAAGAATTTCGAGATGGTGACAGCATAGCATCAGATGAAGATCAGGGCTCTTCTAAGCCTGAGCCCCTTCTAAGGTCAGGGTCGTGTGTGGCTGCACATGTTGCTGTCCTATGAAGCAGTTCTGCCTGGGAGACAGTGGTGGGGAAAGCTTTAGCGTCCTATAGGTCTGGGTAGTGTCCTAGGTCCACAACTTAATTTTGGGGGTGGAAGAAATGTATGATAAGAAGGACATAGGAATTTTATGGATCATTAGAGGCACAGGACAGGAGCTAACATTTCTATATTACATTTAAGTCCTGAGAACAGTGCTTCATACCTAAAACATTTTTAAATTGATATACAATACATATATAATAAAAGCAACCCTTTAAAAGGATACAATCCAGTGGCTTCTAGTACATTCACAAAGTTGTACAATCATTTCCACCCTAATTCCATAATATTTTCATCTCCCAAAGAAACCACATACCCATCAACAGCAACTTCCTATTCCCTCCTGCCTCAGCTCGGGACAACCACTAATCTACTTTCTGTCTGTATGGGGGTTTGCCTATTCTGAATATTTCATATGAATGAAAAAATACTATATGTGGCCTTTTGTGTCTGACTTCTTTACTGACATAATGTTATCAAGGTTCATCCCTGTTGTAGCATCTATCAGTACTTTATTTCTTATTATAGCTGAATAATCCATTGTATAAATATACCACACTTTTTTGGCAGGTTTTTTTTTTTTTTTGCCTGGGCTGGGTTTGAACCCGCCACCTCCGGTATATGGGGCCAGCGCCCTACTCCTTTGAGCCACAGGTGCCACCTAAATATACCACATTTTGCTTATCTATTCCATTGATTGACATTTTTGTTGTTTCCATTTTGAGGGCTTTTGTGAATACTGCTACTATGAACATTTGTGTACAAATTTTTGTGTGAAAATATATTTTCAGTTCTCTTGGGTATATATATCTTAGAGTAGAATTGCTGAGTCCTGTTGTAACTATGTTTAACTTTTTGAGGACCTGCCAAACTGTTTTCCAAAGTGGCTACACCCATTAGCAGTGTATGAAGGTTCCAATTTCTACACATCCTTACCAACACTTATTATATGCCTTTTTTATTATAGCCATCCTGAGGGTGTGAAGTGGTTTCTCAAGATGATTTTGTTTTGTTTTGTTTTTTTGCAGTTTTTGGCCAGGGCTGGGTTTAAACCCACCACCTCCAGCACATGGGACCAGGGCCTTACTCCGTTCAGCCACAGGTGCTGCCCTCTCAAGATGTTTTTGATTTGCATTTCCCTGATAACTGAGGATGTTGAGCATATTTCATGTGCTTATTAACTATTTGGCTATCTTCTTTGGAGAATTATTCATTTAGATCCTTTGCCCATTATCAAAAGTAATTATTTGTCTTTTTGTTGTTGAATTGCAGGAGTTATTTATATATTTGGGATAATAGACCTTCATCGGATATTTATGATTTGCAAACTTTTTTTTTTTTTTTGAGACAGAGTCTCATTATGTTGCCCTCGGTAGAGTGCTGTGGCGTCACAACTCATAGCAACCTCAAACTCTTGGGCTTAAGTGATTCTCTTGCCTCAGCTTCCTGAGTAGCTGGGAATACAGGTGCCTGCCACAATGCCTGGCTTTTTTGTTGCAGTTGTCATTGTTGTTTAGCAGACCTGAGCTGGGCTCGAACCTGCCAGCATTGGTGTATGTGGCCATAGCCCTGCTCACTGAACTATGGGCGCAGAGCCTGCAAACGTTTTCTATTTTGTGGGTTTTCTTTCCACTTTCTCGACAGTGTCCTTTGAAGCATAAAAGTTTTTAATTTTGATGAATCCAACTTATCTATTTTTTTTCTTTTGTTGCTTGTGCTTTTGGTGTCATATGTAAGGAAATATTGTCTAATCCAAGTTCAAAACATCAGTAAATCTCAGATTTACTCCTACATTTTCTTCTAAGGATTTTACATTTTTAGTTCTTACATTTAGACCTTTGATCCATTTTTAGTTTTGTATAAGGTGTGAGGTAGGGGCATATAATTTTAATTCTCACCCAGCCTTGCTTTAATCATGTGACCTTTGGTAAGTTCTTGGACCTCGCTAAGTCTCAATTACCTCACTTGTAAAGTGAGAATAACAAATAGCACCTAAATCTATTTAGGTTTATCACAAGGGTACACAGCTAGGCGTCTGTGGCTCAATGGACTAAGGCGCCAGGCACATACACCTGAGCTGGCAGGTTTGAATCCAGCCCGGCCTGCCAAACAACAATCACGGCTGCAAACAAAAAATGGCTGGCGCCTGTAGTCCTGGCTACTCGGGAGGCAGAGGCAGGAGACTCGCTTGGGCCCAGGAATTGGAGGTTGCTGTGAGCTGTGATGCCATAGCGCTCTATCCAGGGTGACAGCTTGAGGCTCTGTCTAAAAAAAAAAAATCATAAGAGTACAGTGAAGACAAAAGAGAAAACATACATAAAGCACTTAGCACAGTACTTGAAGTAGTCTAACTGCTCGAGAAATGTGGTCGTTGTTACAGTATGAACAACAAATGCTTTCATAGTGGGGGGTGACAGAAAGATGAGCATTTCTAGTTAGGTAGTTGGGATGGGGAGAGACAGCTTGTTGAGTCCACATAGAGAAGCAGGTCTGGGATTGCTATGAGAATTTCTGCCCCAGGTCGACCACTGCCTCATATTCTATCACCTCTAAGGATGGTAAAAATTCTAATTCCCAGGCCCCATCAGAACTATTGAGAACACAGGGCCCGCAGGGCTGCCTTTGGCCTGCGGAGGGCGCCCGAGAGCCTGGGGTGGTCACGGCGGCTGCGCAGAGCTCTCCCCACGCCGGCAGCCGCCCCAGGGGGATCCGCCCAGCTCAGCTGACAGCTCCCAAGAACGGAAGAGGCGGTGCGCAGGTTGAGCCGGGCGTTTCTAGGCCTGGTCGGCGAGTAGCGGTGAGGGGACCCCGGGGCAAGGGCGGAGGGCGGAACTTTCGGGCCCGGCACGGCGGGGTGGCCGGAAGGTGCGATGGGGACTGCGCTCTGGGCGCGCGAGGCAGAGAAGGGCTGCTGGGCAGGGAGTGCTCAGTGGGCCTCAGTCCCCCAAACATGAGACGGGGCGCCCCCAGCACTATCCGTCCATGACCGTCTTCGGGGTGCTGCGGAGGATGGGGGAACGTTCAGGCCCTGCTTCTTCGGGACGCCCCAGGCCCGCCCGCAGCTCACACGCCGGCGCCGCGCCCTGTGTTCCCAGCGCTGGGGCAGGTAGCTAGGCTCGGGTTTGCTTCTGTTGGTCAGTCGCACAAAGACTCTGCAAGTCAGGTGGAGCGGCGCAGACACCGGGGCGTGGTGAGCCCAGACCAGGGCTGAGCCCAAGGCTGAAGTCCGCCCAGTGTGGCCTGGGAGGATGAGTAGGATTTTCCCGGGCGGAAGGGAAACACTGCGGAGGAGGGGCTTCCCTCGCGGTTGTAGCGGTTTCCGGTTTGCCAAAGCTAATATTAAACTTGAATTAGCTCTCGTCTGGTAGCGCCGGGGTTACAGAAGAAAAAAACAGGGCGAGCTGAATATAGATTTAGTTGTAAGCTGCGTGACCTTGTGCTAGAAAGGGACCTGACTTGTCATTTTCCTCATTTGTGTAATGGAATAATTATAAGCCTTGCTTCTTGTGGCTTCTTGTGGGAATCTAATAATCACTTGATGCATTGAAAGGGCTTAGCTCAATGCTTCACAACGGTGTAAGAGCTTACTGTTATTGTTCTTAATATTGTTACGACCTACCCAACCTGCTTCCGGCAGAATGTGAGTAGTGGTCACTGAACTCTGTGCTCCGAGTCCCCTCCCCCATTCCAGCACACATTCTTTCACCCCAGTTTGATGATAAATTTTTTTCAGTGTCTAATGCAAACGTTTTTAGATGCTGAAAATGATACACAGATGGAAATGACCCTATCCTCGCCCTTGAGGAACCAATACATTCTGAGAGGAGAGGAAGTCTAAGTTCAAAAACTACTGTAATGCAAGATGAGAAGTGACAATATCATAGGAAAGTTAGGTTGCCTGGACTTTAAAGAAAGAAGGGAAATGCCTGGTGGAATCGGGGCTTTGGCTGTAGACCTTGAAGTCTAAATGGATAGAATCAGTAGGTATGGACCGAGGTCAGGTGGCAGCTTCACAAGCTGAGGTCTGATGGGGCAGGTCATGAAGAACTGCTTAAGGGAAGCACTGCTTGGAATAGAGGTCTTTAGCGCTAGCTACACATTGGAATCACCTGGAGAGTTTGGACAACTACTGAGGCCTGATTTCCTTGTTCTGGATTGTGGCCTGAGTATTGAGACTTTAAAAAATAGTTCCTTAGGCTTGGTGCCCGTGGCGCAGTGGTTACGGCGCCAGCCACATACACCAAGGGTGACGGAATAGTTCCTTAGAGGATTCTAATGTGTAGTCAAGGTGGAGAACACTAACCTAAAATCATAAACTCTATAAATTCATCTCTAATCCTATTTATAAATGTTTTAACAGGAAGAAAAGAAAGCTTAAACACCATGTACTACCACCTGGTAAAACTATAGTATTAAATAAGATAATGTGAAAGGGCCTAATACAGTAAATAGTTAAGTGCTCAAAAATGTAGGGGCAGTGCCTATCAAAGGAGTAGGGCACCAGCCCCATATGCTGGAGGTGGCAGGTTCAAACCTAGCCCTGGCCAAAAGCTGCAAAAAAAAAAAAAAAAGTACATTGATTCTGAATCTCATTCTTAGTACATTTAAGAGTTTCAAAATTATGGCTTCGGGCTGGGCGCCTGTGGCTTAACGGGCTAAGGCGCCAGTCACGCACACCTGAGCTGGAGGGTTTGAATCCAGCCCAGGCCCACCAAACAACAATGACGGCTGTAACCAAAAAATGGCCTGGCGTTGTGGTGGGCGCCTGTAGTCCCAGCTACTTGGGAGGCGGAGGCAGGAGACTCGCTTGAGCCCAGGAATTGGAGGTTGCTGTGAGCTGTGATGCCACTGCCCTCTATCCAGGGTGACAGCTTGAGGCTCTGTCTCAAAAAAAAAAAAATTATGTCTTGGTATATAATATCGTGCATATAATTTTAGAGTGTTCATAGGACTCCCCATAACCCATCTTGGAACACATTTCCTTTTCCCCTCATCCCAGTTAAGTTTAGCTCTAATGCATTTAGAATAAAACTTAAAAGTTCATGTGTGTATTGTTGTTTTGTTTTTAAATATTCTTCTAGCAAAGTTAACCTGACTTTGAGGTTCACTGGCAGAGTTGCTGGAAAAAGGAAAAACTGGAGGGAGATGGGAAATGAAGGCGTAGAAGATGTAGAAGAGGAAAGTAGGAACAAACAAAATTTAAGAGGATGTTTGTTATAGGGCACTGAGTCCTGTGCTCTCATGTAACTTTGGTGTTCCTCCTTAGTTCCTCCCAGGGCTGAAGGCAGTCAGATAAGAAGGCCTCTGTCATTGCTGCAAAGACTTCATTAACCACATGACTCAGTTTGTCCTAGGTAATATGCTGCTACAGCTTAAGAGTTAGTTATGTTAGGATGTGTTTGGCTTAAGTAGTGATAATGGAAATTTAGATTTTTAATTTGGACAGGATCCTAACACCATCTTTCCTATTTCTTCTCTACAGATGGCAGGATTTCCATAGTATATGTAGTATGAGTTCCACAGCTCATCCTCTTAGCCAGCTTCAGCAGTCTCAGATCTACCAGCTGGAAAATAAATGGGATTTGCATGAATTCCACACTGAACTGAAATACAAGGGGCTGCAGTATTAATATCCTTTTCTTCTAATTGTCCTTAACAGGTACTAACTGAGCTCAGATAGAACATACATGTCACTCTGTCTTAGGGATGCAGCTTAAGCAGGGCAAACACCTGCTGGGAAAACAATTTTTTTTAATGAATTTGTTTAAATTTTTTTGAGAAAGAGCCTCAGGCCGTCACCCTGGATAGAGTGCTGTGGCATCACAGCTCACAGCAACCTCCAATTCCTGGGCTCAAGCGAGTCTCTTGCCTCCGCCTCCCAAGTAGCTGGGACTACTGACTTGCCACAACGCCCGGCCATTTCTAGTTGCAGCCGTCATTGTTGTTTGGCGGGCCTGGGCTGGATTCGAACCCGCCAGCTCAGGGGTATGTGGCTGGTGCCTTAGCCCTTTGAGCCACAGGCGCCGAGCCAAATTTGTTTAAATTGTGTAGTGTAACCTTTTATAAGATAATGTCCTAACTTTTTGATTTTATATATTTCAATTTAAATTATTTTGATGCGTGGCACCTGTGGCTCAACGGGCTAAGGCGCCAGCCATGTATACCTGAGCTGGCGGGTTCCAATCCAGCCCCGGCCCGCCAAACAACAATGACAGCTGCAACCAAAAAATAGCCAGGCACTGTGGTGGGCGCCTGCAGTCCCAGCTACTTAGGAGGCAGAGGCAGGAGACTTGCTTGAGCCCAGGAGCTGGAGGTTGCTGTGTGAGTTGTGAAGCCACAGCACTCTATCCAGGGTGACAGCTTGAGGCTCTGTCTCAAAAAAAAAAAAAAAATTTTAATTGACAGAATATATTTGTAATTGTAGTCCAATATTATAATTGATAGAATGGTAATTTTGTTTTGTTAAAATACTTTCATAAATTTTCATTATACATATTTTTCACTTTTAGCTTCTCCCCAGTTGTGCTGAGTCTTTTAGTTGCTACAATTAAAAATACTGATTCCTGGGCGGCTCCTGTGGCTCAGCAAGTAGGGCGCCGGCCCCATATACCGAAGGTGGCGGGTTCAAGCCCGGCCTCGGCTGAACTGCAAAAACAAAAAAATAGCCGGGCGCTGTGGCGGGCGCCTATAGTCCCAGCTACTCGGGAGGCTGAGGCAAGAGAATCGCTTAAGCCCAAGAGCTGGAGGTTGCTGTGAGCAGTGTGACGCCACAGCACTCTACCCCGGGCGATAAAGTGAGACTCTTTCTCTACAAAAAAAAAAAAAAAAAGATGGGTGTGAAAACACACAAAAAAGAAAAAACTTACTTGTAAATATATAGAGTGGTCAAATTATTCTACAAAATATAGCTGGTTAATTCTACTACTGAGAATCAAAGAGAATTCTCCTGACTCTGAGCCTTGTTTTCTTTCCATGCACATGGTGTATTCTCTTTGGCCAAAGACAAAAGACATGGCCAATTTAGACAAAGAAAGAAAAAAAGAAGCCTGGTATTTGGCATCTGAATGAGTATTCCATACAATGACAAATGTAAAGTTTATAACTCATTAAATATTGTATATTTTATGTTGAGTTTTGTTTGCTTTATAATAAACATTTGCAATTTATTTTCAACTGATGATTGTCAGCTATATTTGAATTTGTGAGCTCACCACAATCTTCTTGGCAATGTTCCCCATTTACTAAATAGACTCTGTCCACAATTATAAGTAACAACAAATATTTACATTTATATGAGGTGTTTTATGGTTAGAAGAGGATTAGACCAAAGGATCTGGAGGAAACGTAGCAGAAGTACTCTTTAATATCCATTCATCAAGTGGGAAGCAATTAATGTTCTTTCCAAGATGTTTTATGGAATAAGTTAGGCAGTATGTTTAGATAACAGAAGAAAATATATTCTATAACATTCTTTTTAGTTAAATACATCACTCAAAAATATTTAACCTAGGTGGAGTGCAATGGCTCATGTTATAATCCTCGTATTCTGGGAGGCTGAACTGGGAGGATTGCTTAAACCCAGGAGTTTGGGGCCAGTTTGAGCAAGACACTATCGCTACTAAAAAAATCAGCTGGGCATCATGGCAGGTGACTGCAGTCCCAACTACTCAGGAGGCTGAAAGAGGAGGATTGTTTGAGCCCAGGAGCTTGAAGTTGCTGTGACTTAGGCTGACACTAACGCACTGTAGCCTTGACAACAGGGTAAGACTCTGTCTCAAAAAAAAAAAAAAAAAATTAACTTGCAGCATGAATATTGGCAATTAAGGGCAGAATGTATTTAGCCACAAAGGATTTCATGTTTCTCTTTCTCTAAATACAAAGCAAATTGCATCATTGTGTAGAATTGGGCACCTTGATCCCAATCACTTGTCTTAGCCTCACTGCCACCACTTTTTCCTCCACTGTCATTACAACATGTAATGTGTATCTACTGTTAAGAAACACTAAAGGTGGGAACTGTGTCAGTTAGTTCCTGCTGCGTAGCAATTACCCAGACATATTTTGACTTAAACAACAAAATTTATTATCCCTGATAATGCCCTGAGTGGCTGGGCAGATCTGGTCTAGGCTTTCTTAGCAGCTCAGCTGAGGCCAGATGGTCAGGATGGCTTTACTCACAGGTCTCTCAGGTGGTTGTTTCAATGTCATCGCGTAACAGGCCACATGTCTCTCATTATCCCATAGATTTGCCCAGACTTGTTCTCATAGCAGTAATTGCACTATTCCCACGAGCACCGAGCAGGCAAATTTCAATGAACAAGAGTTTTTCAAGCCTTTATTTGTGTCATATTGTTTACTACCCTATTAGTCAAACATATCACAAAAGCAAGATCAGATTAGATAGGTGGTTAAATAGGCTTCAACTTGGGGTGAGTTGCAAGGTTGTAGCAAAGAAGGAGATGCTGGGAGGTGGGAAAAGTGGAAATGATATTTCCTTCCTTTCACAGACATTCTATTACACTACTCTATTAGAATTCTCTATTAGAGGTTGTTCTGAAGTTTAGAGAATCTTCACAATCTTTCTTTATTCTATCTTCTCAAAAATTCTTTTTTTTTATTGTGTGGGATTCATTGAAAATACAAAGAATTAGATTAAACTGATTGCATTTGTTAGGTAAAATTCCTCTTATAATTGTATCCCACCTCCCAAGAGGTATGCCATGAGCCTTGAATCTCCATCCCTTCCCTTTCTCCCCTGTCCCTTCCCCTCCTCCCTGCTCCCTCCTTCCCTTACCCCCCACCTTGCATTAGATCATCTGCTGCCTTGAGTACATAGGATTCTTGTTTCTCCAGTCTTGTGATGCTCAAAAATTCTTTAAGAAAAATTAGCACTGAAGATACACATTTAGGTTGTAATTTTATATGAATTAGTATATGACTTGTCTAGTCATTTAATACTTTATAATAGATGGCATTACATCAGCCTTTATGTCATAGTGCTGCTGAGAGAAATTAAATGACTTTATGTAAATTATTTAGCAAAAACCTCATGATACTATTTAGCTTTAATTTGTTCATTTAAACATAATCCTTGAGAACTTATCATAGTCCCATAAATCAGTATAGAATATTTCTAAGAAGCAATTGAGAGAACAGTATTGAGCCAAATTATCTGTACTTTATTCTCCTTTATTTTGAAGCAAATTACTTTAACTTTCTTCTCATCTATAAAATAAACAAGCCTATTTGCCTCAAGATTATTATAAGAATTACATTAAAATATCTAGAAAAATGTCTGGTACATATTATTTATATAACAAATGATAACAATTATTGTATCTTGGCATTGGAATAGGCTATATCACTAAATCTCAATGGATTTATACTAAATAAATTTTTTTTATTAAATTATAGCTGTGTAGATTAGTGTAATCATGGGGTACAATGTCTAGCTTCATATACAATCTGAAAAATTTTCATCAAACTGTTTAACATAGCCTTCATGGCACTTTCCTAGTTATTGTATGAAGACATTTGTATTCTGCATTTAGTAAGTTTCATCTGTACCCTTCTAAGAAGCACTATAGATGTGATCCCACTATTTACCCTCCCTCTACCCACCCTTCCCTCTCCCTTCCCCTCCTGTGCCCGTTTCCCCATATTCTTGTGCTATAAATGGGTTATAGCCTTCATATGAAAGCTATAAATTAGCTTCATAGTAGGGATGAGTACATTGGATATATTTTCTTCCATTCTTGGTGTACTTTGCTAAGAAGAATATGTTTCAGCTCCATCCATGTAAACATGAAAGAGGTAAAGTCTCCATCTTTTTAAAAACTGCATAATATTCCATGGTATACCCACACCACAATTTATTTTTTTATTTTTATTTTATTTTATTTTATTTTATTTTTTTTGAGGGGAAACCTGAGTATACTATTTATTTATTTATTTATTTATTTTTGTAAGACAGAATTTATTCACAGAAAAGAATATAGAAAAACATTAAGGTTCCTGGTAGAGGGAGAGAATTCTAGTGGGGAGAGAGAAGCTCTCTCCGTTTCTCTCCCAGTCTTTCACACCACAATTTATTAACTCATTCGTGGATCCATGGGCACTTGGGCTTCTTTCATGACTCAGCAATTATGAATTGGGTTGCAATAAACATTCTGGTACAGATATCTTTGTTATAATGTGGTTTTTTGTCTTCTGGGTATATACTTCATATAGGAATTATAGGATCAAATGGCAGTTCTATTTTTAGATCTCTAAGTATTCTCCAAACTAAAGGAATGTATTAGTTTGCATTTCCACCAGCAGTGTAGAAGTGTTCCCTTTTCTCCATATCCATGCCAGCATCTCTGGTTTTGGGATTTTGTTATGTGGGCTAATCTTACTGGAGTTAGATGATATCTCAAAGTAATTTGATTTGCATTTCTCTGATGATTAAGAATGATGAGCATTTTTTCATGTGTCTTTCACTTGTCATCTTTGGAGAAGTTTCTCTTCAAATCTTTGCCCACACTGAGATGGGATCACTTGTTCTTTTCTTGCTAATACATTTGAGTTCTCTGTGGATTCTGATTATTAAACCTTTGTTGGAGGCATAACCTGCAAATATTTTCTCCCATTCAGAGGGCTCTCTGCTTGCTATACTTACTGTGTTCTTGACTGTGCAGAAGCTTTTTAGTTTGATCAGGTCAGGTCCTAGTATTGTATTTTTGATACTGCTTCAATTGCCTGGGGAGTCCTCCTCATAAAATATTCACCCAGGCCAATGTCTTCAAGTGTTTTCCCTGTACTTTCTGCTAGTATTTTTATAGTTTCATGTCTTAAGTTTAAATCTTTAATCCAGTGAGAGTCTATCTTAGTCAATGGTGAAAAGTGTGGGTCTGGTTTCAGTCTTCTACATGTCACCAGCCAGTTCACCCAGCACCATTTGTTAAATAGGGAGTCTTTTCTCCACTGAATGTTTTTAATTGGTTTGCCAAAGATCAAATAATGATAAGTAGCTGGGTTAATCTCTTGGTTCTCTATTCTGTTCCATACACCTACCTCTCTGTTTTTGTGCAAGTATCATGCTGTTTTGATCACTATCAATTTGATCACTATCAATTTATAGTATAGTCTCAGGTCTGGTAGCATGATTCCTCCTGCTTTGTTTTTATTTCAAAGTAATGTCTTGACTATTCAAGGCTTTTTCTGATTCTATATAAAAGGAAGTATTTTTTTTTTTTGAGATTTTTAAAATATGACAATGGAACTTTAATAGGAATAGCATTAAAATTGTATATTGCTTTGGGTAGTATGGACATTTTAACAAACGTTGATTCTTCCCAGCCTTGAGCATGGTATGTTTTTCCACTTGTTGACATGTTCAGCTATTTCTTTTCTTAGAGTTTCATAGTTCTCTTTATAGAGATCTTTCACGTCCTTTGTTAGGTAAACTCCCAAATATTTCATCTTCTTTGGCACTACTGTGAAAGGAATAGAGTCCTTAACTGTATTTTCGGCTTTGCTATTGTTGGTGTATATAAAGGCTACAGATTTATGAGTGTTGATTTTGTAGCCTGAGACGCTGCTGTATTCCTTGATCGCTTCTAAAAGTTTTGTAGTAGAATCCCTGGTGTATTCCAGATATACAGTCATATCACTTGCGAAGAGTGAAATTTTAATCTCTTCTGACTCTATGTGGATATTCCTGATCTCCTTTTCTTCCCTAATTGCAATGGCTAAAATTTCCATTACAATATTAAAGAGCAATGGAGACAATGGCATCCTTGCCTGGTTCCTGATCTGAGTGGAAATCATTTCAGTTTAACTCCATTCAGTATGATGTTTGCTGTAGCTGGCCCTCTATTAGTTTAAGAAATGTCCCTTCTATACCAATTTTCTTAAGTGTGCTGATCATGAAGGGATGCTGGATATTATCAAAAGCTTTTTCTGCAGCAATTAAGAGAATCATTTGGTCTTTCTTTTTTAATTTGTTTATGTGCTCAATTACATTTAAAGATTTATGTATATTGAACCAGCCTTG
>CAUYON010015012.1:0-15113 GCA_963573935.1 Arctocebus calabarensis
GGGGAAAGACTGAGAGAGAAACGGAGAGAGCTTCTCTATTCCCACTAGAATTTTCTCCCTCTAACAGATGCCTTAATGCTTTCTGTATTCTTTTCTTTCTTTTCTGTGAATAAATTCTGTCTTACAAAAAAAAAAAAAAAATACCACTGCATTTTTTCATGTGCCTGTTGAACATGCTCCTATCTTCTTCAGAGAAGCTTCTGTTCATGTCTCTTGCCCACAATGAAATGGGATCACTTATATTTTTCTTAGTAATAAGTTTGAGTCCTCTGTACAAATGACCTAATAAAAAATAAATAAATAAATAAATAAACATTGCTGCTTGGGCAACACCTGTGGCTCAAAGGAGTAGGGTGCTGGCCCTATATACCAGAGGTGGTGGGTTCAAAAACCC
Organism: Arctocebus calabarensis; assembly: GCA_963573935.1. Classification (NCBI taxonomy): domain Eukaryota; kingdom Metazoa; phylum Chordata; class Mammalia; order Primates; family Lorisidae; genus Arctocebus; species Arctocebus calabarensis. Next base: position 395 of record CAUYON010015012.1, read on the forward strand.
CAACCCTGGCCAAAGACTGCAAAAAAATAAAACAAACAACAACAAAAAACCACCACTGCTTGATTCAAAGCACGAGCTTTCCTAGGAGGATCTAACAGCTTGGATTATCTACCCTTCTGTTTTTTTTTCCTTAATCCAAATAACTAAAAGTTATTTATACCTATATAAAACTTACCATAAATTTTCCTCTCAATTAATTAGGAGTTTGTTTGCTTGATTTTTTACTTGCAAAATCAATGATAAATTACAGTGTAATATTTCTCATGTGTTTTAAGTTCATAGTTGATGTGAGCTTGTAAATGATAAGCAATTTTAGAAAAGTAAGATATAATCCTAAATTTAGGGGACTTACTATTGGTTGAGGATATCTCATGTGTTGGGTGTCACTCCGGGGGTCAGGGAGGAAATGATGACTCATCACAGATGAAAACATGCTGAGTTGACTGAAGGCAGGAAAGAATGCTCCTTGGGAATAAAGTGCTCAAGTTACTTTTTCCCTATATTATTTTTTTAAATGCTTAAATACATTTTTTTTTAGTTAAGACCATCTAATAACAAGAAAATACTACAGTAACTTCTCAAGGGAACCTAACTTACTTTGGCTTGAAAGATGTGAGATACTAAAAGTTCAACTTCAAAATAAAAGTGGTCAGTGCTGTAATTATTTTGTAATTTTTTTTTTCATAGAGATAGAGTCTCACTTTATCGCCCTCAGTAGAGTGCTGTGGAGTTACAGCTCCCAGCAACCTCCAGCTCTTGGGCTTAGGCGATTCTCTTGCCTCAGCCTCCCCAGTAGCTGGGACTACAGGCGCCCATGACAATGCCCACCTATTTTTTTTTTTTTTTTGATGCGGTTTGGCTGGGGCCGGGTTTGAACCTGCCACCCTTGGTATATGGGGCCAATGTTTCCAATGATGTAAATGGCCAAGGCTAATGTTATGCAGAGTCTTTCCTAATCATAGGATTGTGCTTTCTTTTTTTTCTGGTATAATCTAGCCATCTATATTAGTATCTTGTTTAAAATAAACCTTTGAGATGTACATAGGAAAGAGGGCATATAATCACCACTCACTTCTAGATAATTGATTTTAAACTGCAGTCTCTGGATTAAAGGGCCCCTTTCTTTAGGTGTTGTTTCTAATCTACCTGACATTCAATGTCATGCAGAAATTCCAAGATGGTAAATCTGGCACCATTTATATTTCTTCCCAGCTGGGAAGGAATTGCACTTTCAAGCAGGGTTTCCACTTTCTTCTTTGATTCCCAAGCCCAGCACTAGCACAGGATCATTCATTTAAAATGGTGTGATAATATAGCCACTCCTTCATCTCTAATGGGTTGCATTATCCACCTCATATTCTAACTTACAGTGACTTTCTAAATGGCTTTCAGCATATCCCTGAGAACTAATATGAGCCTTTCCCAGCCAATTCACCCCCCACATCCTAGCCAAGGATGCCTACAATTGGAAAACTATTGCTTCATACTCAGATTTCATTTCAACTGCTCTGTATGGATGATATGACCCAATTTTCACCCTACTGGCTACTTGGTCTGGCTTTTCCCCCTGCTACCTACGGTGTGATCTTCCAACCCTCTTGCCTTTTATTCTACATATTCTACACTAGAAAACTGCTCCACATTTGACAAACAAATCGTTTTCTTTCTCCTTTGAATCCTATCTAGAGCACACCTTAAAATTTACCATTCTGCCAAAAATGGATTAACAAATTGTGGTATATGTACACCATGGAATATTATGCAGCTTTAAGGAAAGATGGAGACTTTATCTCTTTCATGTTTACATGGAAGGAGCTGGAACATATTGTTCTTAGCAAAGTATCTCAAGAATGGAAGTAAAAGTATCCAATGTACTCAGTAGCCCTACTATGAAACCAATTATAGCCCAAGAAGAAGGGGAAAAGGGATCGGGAGAGGAGGGGAGGGGAGAGGATGGGTGGAGGGAGGGTAATTGGTGGGAACACACCTACAGTGCATCTTACAAGGGTACATGTGAAATTTATTAGGTAGAATATAAATATAGGTGTCTTAACACTTTAACTAAGAAAATGCCATGAAGGCTATGTTAACCAGTTTGATGAAAATATTTCAATTTGTATATAAAACCAACACATTGTACCCCATGATTGCATTAACGTACACAGCTATGATTAAATAAATAAATAAATAAAAATTTCCTGTTATGATAAATGTCATAATGACCCCAATGAATATTTTTTATTTTATTATTTATGTTGTATACTCTTTCATATGGTGATCTGCATCTTATACTTTTTAAAGCTTTCTTATTTAGTTTCTTAAATAAGGCATTATAGACATATACATGTATAATTATATATGTAGTTTATGTTATGTATTATGTAAAATTAGGGGAAAATTTAACTTTTATTTTTCTATTATTTTCAAAATGTGTTCCTGTGCATTTTTTTAATTTGAAAAATATTTATTTTTAGAAAAGAAAATAGGCATTAATTCAAAATCATTGTTCAAAACCTATTTTGTATTTCATAGAGTTAACTTTTTAAGATATTTGCATTTCATGCTAAGAATTCTAAATCATTTTATTCTTTTATTCAGTATTATTTTAAATAACAAATTATCATTAGATAATCAATCATCTTAAAATATTTAATGTTGGAGAACAAAAATATTTTAAAATCAGTAACTTGTTGATTGTTCTTAACTTTGTGAATATTATATAGATATTTATGGTTAATCACAAGTGTTTTGAACCCAATATTTCTAGAATGGACAGAAGAAAAATAACCTATATAAAGCAATAAAGCACATTTTATGTAGCTCTTGTGAAGGAGGATTCAGAATGACTAAATCTTGTCAGAGTCAACTAGCTTTCTGTGCAAATACAAAAGAAAAATCCAGTTTTGGGTGAAACTGCACTTTTAAGAGAAGGAAAAAAGACATGGAGAGAAACACACCATTAAAGAGTCATTTTGAGAGTACAGACCTTGAGTAGCCTTTGGAATCTTATTTTTGATGTTGTAAGCTAATCTCATCTCATTCATCAGGTAGCTGCTTCTCCTGCAATTACAGATGAAGCTTAATGGTAAGCTGTATTGTATTGGAAAATAATTTCTTATTGCATACACTTAAAAACATATATGGATATATTAAAAATACATAGAATAATCAACTGCAGATCTTAAAAAATTAGATTTCTTTTTATGTGAGATTAGATTCATACTTGTTAAGAAATTAGGATGAATTTGTACATACTTTTAAATGAGGGTAACAAAGTAGATTATAGAAGTCACTATTTGATCTATCCTTTTTGCCATATGCACTGATTTAACTATTCCTAGCTACAATGACAAATGTTCTAGCTCCTTCTCAGTAAGATACTCCAAGTAAATGTAACAGAGCAGCAAGAATACATTTTATTTTCTGCAAAAGGATAAAAGTGTCACACTTACTTTAGGGATTGTGTATATGTGTGTGTGTAACTAATAACTCTACTGTCTGAATTAAACATTGTCTGTGTCTAATATTTGTATTCCTTAGATTATATTCATGGTGTCTGTGAACGGAACATTAATGATTTTAATATATCAGAATCAGGGTTTTAACAGAGGCTACGGCTCTATCATAAATAAATTACCTGGGAAATTTATTTAAGAACAACTCTATTTTCCCTTAGTGTGAGAAAACTTTCAGCTCATTACCAGTTAGCAATTTAGTAACATATCATTCAAGATGATGATAATAGTTTGAATTATTTTGAGACTCCAAATAATGAGGAATCTCCTGCAAGTGACCAAAATTTATAGCTGTGGCTTGCATAGTAGCTTAGCAGTTCACATATGGCTTACGTCAATGGCAGAAACAACATTATTTTCTAAATCACATTGATTTGTTATGTGGTATTGAAAGATCTTAAACAGAATTGAGGTCTATAAATTGCAGAATGGGGTCCTCAAAACTTCTTATCTCTGTTTCAGTTCTGTCAAAATGAGCTCAAGAGCCAAGTATTCTGTGTACACAATGCTACTAGTCAAAGAATAAGAACTGAGACCATTCAATTTCCTCTTTTTTTGGCAAGGAGCCAGACTGACATTTTCCTTACTGTTAGTTTTGGCAAGGAAGAAAGAGAGAGGAAACTTTACTGCTCAGTTACTGATGGTTTTTCTATTTTGTTTTTATTAAAAATGTTGAAACATGGGCCCTTTGTCAAAATTATTTTATTATTGAAGGATGGGTGGGGTAAATGAACTGGCAACTGGTCAGAAAACCATTAACAGCACTGATAATGGACAATCTTATTTGGGTTCCCCAACACAGAAGTGCTTAATTACAATAAATTATGCTGCAGTCTGGTGACTGATGTGCATGTTTAATGAATTGGTACAGACTTGAAGGTTAATCTGCTGGGAGGTAACAAACTCAGCCCATCTGATATTGCAATAAAAAGTATGATCTTTTAAAGTTACATGATGATATATTTTGGGCACAAAACTAAAAGAATAAGTTTTCATTGGCTTCAGATTTGTTGGGTCTCCAAGAGTAAAACATTGAAAAAACAACATCCCTAACGGTGAAATTTGAATGAAATACAAAACTTAAATACATCAGCAATGGAATGCAAACCCACCCAGAATGAGAGACTGGTGGGCATCAAAGCACTTATAGAAAATGCAGTGTATTCTCAGAAAACAATTGCTCTTAAGCACAGCCATCTTACCTATGCAATGAATTATATTTTTAGTCTTCAGGTTATTTATGTCACAAGAAAACAAATATTCTTTCTACATGATTGTATGATAAATATCCCTTGCAGCTGGTAGGGAAATACGACTTTCTTTAGGAACCACAGGGAGAAATAATATTATAAGCATATACTTGAAACTGAGTATTAATTAGGAAAACATTAAACATGGATCTGTTGATGGTTGTAGGGTCACTGCCAAGGTGAGTGGGGAAAAAATCCGTAAAAATAAGCAACAAAATCCTTTAATATGTGCAAAGATTTGTGCATGGGGAAACATTGGAAACAATTACCTCTCTATTTTGTAACCAAATGTTTAGTATTGTCATTTGCAATGTGATATCTATTCCAGGGAGAAAGTGAGATTAATTGTTTCACCACAAAGCATTTCTGCACCTTAATGTTTCGAGTATTGTTTTCTTCTTCTCCATCATGGAATAAGTATTCTGATATGGGGGACATTGGACTGAAATATTTGAAAGCCAAATCTCCTAGCTATGAAATCACTGAAAGGAGAAGTGAATGACTAATTGAAATGCTTAATCTTCCTAAAATCCTTATCTGTAGTTTTTTTGTGGTGTCTTTTGCAGATGATTTAGTGACAAATTGCTAACAATTAAGGTCCTTCAGAAAAGTTAATATATGAAGTACTATGTTTCCAAAAGAAGATAAGAACCATGCTTCCAGATAAATCAATTGAGAGCCCTGTTTTGATAGCAATTATCTAAGTGACAGTATAATAGGTTTAAAAGAATAGAAATGTAATGAGACGATTTACTTAATTGGAGACATTGTGCAGGCTCTTGTAAGATAGATGTCTTCATTTATTTTGGTCAAGGTTTTCTATTAACTGAATGTACTGGTGGATATTGTGATACACATCTTTTACAAAGTCTTAAAAATGAAATGAAGGAAACTCTATTATTAAAGTACTTCTTATAGAATGATATTACCAGTTCCTATCCTGCTTGAACCCCTTTTTTTTCTGAACCCTTAAACTGATGACATTGATGTCAATACCCTTTTGGTATTGTGCAAGGACCAAAGATCATCCTGATATATTTCTGGCAATTTCACTTACATGCTTAGCTCTCCCTTTAAAGATGGCTGAATATTAGGGGCCATTTTGTTTAAATTTAATTTATGCAATCCCTACTTAAATCCAATATATATTGAACATAAATATGCAAATGCTCTTTTTTCTAGTCACACAAAAGAACAGTATGGACTATATTATAAAATTTTGTAAAACTACTTCCAAAGAATTCTTGAGTTTTGTTTTGCAGAATGAATTCTCTTAGTTACCTATGTGTATTGTCTAAAACTGAGGAAAATTTGGTTATAGGTAGCACAAAAAAGAGGATTTGGGAGAGCAGTTGAATTCGTTCTTATTAAGTTTTCACCTTTGAAGAAAAATAACTTCTACTAATCTCTCTTTTTTTTTTTTTTTTTGGTAGGAGAAGAGATTGCAAGTGGGAGTAGCAATGGCAGGGTTCTCTTTTCATGTGGTGACATGGAAGCCAATTCACAACAACTCATGCTACATATTAATCATTTTTCTTTAGGTAAGAGAGATCACAGAAGTTTGGGTGAATCTACGGCAACATCTTTAATTTTCTGTCAAAATGTACTTTTGAATTTGTGTAAATAGATGCCCAATATAAAATTACCTAAAATACTAGATTTGATGACAAGCTATATATAGCATTTTAAGAGACGTTTTTTAGGAGATATTTTTAAGGTCAAATTAAGAGGTTTGAGCTAAGTAATATGTAATATTAGCCAAGAAGTTGACCTAGGATTATATTCATTTAAAAAAATATTGCCTGAATAAAAACATGCACCATATAGGAAAAACTTGGATGTGGTGAAAAAAATATTAAAAACACTGAACTGAAGATGGAGTTTGCAAATTCTAAAGACTCTAACACCCATCACAATGTAAGCGTTTCACATTGTATATTGAAGCAGTACCCTGAACCCCATAAATGAATCAATGTACAAAGTTATGATTTAATAAAAAATAATAATAATAAATAAAAATAAAGACTCTAACAAATGATGTCTTCATCCTAGCCATTGTAATATATTCACTAACTCTCTGAGGAAATGGAGACTTGGATGGGCCATCCCCTTACAGTTTAATGTGTCTTCACTGATTAAAGAATATAACACTCACTGAAAACAGAAGACAAATGACACACTAAACAGAACCACATCCTGAAGTAGATGGTGACCATGTTTCCCGTACTGACCAAACAAAATGAAACTAAGTAGAAATACAAGATATTAAAGAGAGAAATTGAACGAGCTGTATTTGTGTATGTGTAGGAATTTCTTAAATTATTTGTATTTGAGAGGAGAGAGGTGTTTTTGCTTCTTGAAGGAATGTTCAAAATAAGGATGGTGATGAAAAGGAAGGATGAAACATTGCTTAGAGACTGTCAAGATGGTGATAGAATGATGGAGTGTGGAGGGTCATCGTAATGTTCAAGAGGAAAAGAAAGTAAATACTATGTTAATAAATTCCTTCTCTTTCATGATGCTATTCCTAAGGATTGAAATAAATAAAAGGAAAAAAATCTTGTTTAAAAACCAACGTGATAAAATGTTTTTCTCTTATAAAATCTGTTTAGTCTTTATTTTGGAAAGCAACATATATTTAGCTATGAATATAAATGTTTATAACCTTTTACCTAAATACTAATTTTGCAATGTGTTGAATCCTAATTTATATCAATGTATAATATTTAAGGAACTCAAAATAAGTAGCTAATATTATCAGTCTTTATGTTACTCTGATGCAATAAAGTTATGAACTTGAACCCTAAATATTTCACAGAGTCTTCATTTTGTAGGAAGAAAGCTAGACTTGAAGAAGTGATTATTTCCAAGGTTCTATAACTAATTCTTATTAAAATTAAAGTCAAATCTTTGATTATAATGCCAGTGCACTTTTAGATAATCCATACTGTACATGAAAAGATAAAAGTATTTCATAGTAATGACAACTTGAAGACTCAGAGGTATCCAAAGATACAATGTCAGCAGTGAAACCACTTTTCTGGCCCCAACACATTTCTGGCTACAAATGGATTAGCATTGGTGTCTACATTCCTAAATGGCCACTTGTCACTATCAGGCATGTTATCGAGTAAAATTCTTAAATGTTTATCAACACATACATACAGAAAGCCTCTGTGAAAGATGTGATATAAATGTCTTATTAAAGGGATCAAATGTCTCATTCTATTTTTTTTCTATATTTAAAACAATAAATTACCTGGGGAAATCATAATTTGTTTAGTAAACGGGGTTAGGAGGCCAATAGACTTGAGTATAAATCTATTCTCCAGAATTGACCGGCGTGATCATGGGTGGGCATCTTATATTTTTGTAATTTAATTTTCCTACCTGTAACATAAGCTACTTCTTCTGGAGTGAAACTAAAGGAGAGGATGCAGGTAAGTGTTAAACACAGAAAGCTCTCAAAGAGCATTCACTGTTATTAGCAACCTTACAATATAAAATCATCTACCAGTTATTTTGCATTTTCATCAACTCATAATGATATATGTAGAAAATACTCCTGACTTTTGAAATTTTTATTTTCCATTTATTGTTATTTTTAATTGTGGTAAAACACACAACACAAAACCTATCATTTTAACCATTTTAAAGTATTTGGTTCAGTAGTACTAAGTACATTCACATTAATAGTAGTACAACCAGCACCATTATCCATCTCTAGAACTCTTTTTATTTTGCAAAACTAAAACTCCATACTCATTAAACAACTCTATACTCCTCTCTCCCTAGCCCCTGGCAACCAACACTCTACTGTTGGTCTCTATGAATTTGACTTTTCTAGGTACCTCACATAAATGGAATCACATGTTAGTTATCTTTTTGTAACTAGCACATTTCACTTAGCATAATATCTTTAAGGATCATCCATGGTATAGCGAGTTTCAGAATTTCCTCCCTTATTAAGGTTGAATAATATTCCTTTGCATGTAATTGCCACATTTTGTTTATACGTTCAGGCAACTTGGATTGTTTCTACCTTTAGATTATTATGAATAATACTGCTATTTCTACAACATAGCTGTACAGATATAATTTTGAGACCCTACTTACAATTGTTTTAGTTATATACAGTGTGCATGGAAGTGGAATTTCTGTATTACATGGCAAATTTATTAATTTTTGGAAGAACTGTCACACTGTTTTCCAAAGTGATGGCACCGTTTTACATTCTCAGCAACAGTGCATAAGGATTCCAGTTTCTCTCCATTGTCATTAACCTTATTTTCTGTTTTTATTTTGTGTGTGTGTGTGTGAGAGAGAGAGAGAGAGAGAAAGAGAGAGAGAGAGATATGGGTGTGAGATAGCAGATGTCCTCATTATTGTAAGGTGGTGTAATTCTTTTATTTTTAATATAAGATATCTTAGAGGAACAATTTGAAGTTTGTTACAGAACATGACTATTTCACATACTACAAGTCTGCTGTGATTGTTAGTTTTCAAAAATCATAGCAAAGCAATGAGGAATAATTCCAAATTCCTAAGGACTTTTTAGTGTTTCTATGACAACCATGGAAAGAAATTATTATAAATTAATAACTAACATTTTTATTTCACAATTGTTATTTTATACCAGCTATCCTAAATATAGGTTATTATTTATTACATAAACTATCTAACAATTGCAATAATGGAACCCAATTAGTTGTGAGAAGATTAGGAGGCTTGAGTCTGTTCGTTTTATAGATCTCGAGATTCAGACAACTTGTTAAAATTTCCACCACTTATTCTCTCCTGCCTCACTGTAACAGTGTTTCATGCAGGGCCTGGAATATTCTTCTTCTTCTTTTTTTTTTTTTTTTTTATTTTTCCTCTAATTCTGCTAATTACTATATTACAGCCTGGAATATTTTACCCAGCACTGGAATATAAGAGTGAAAAAAAAAAAAGAGTGAAAGGATTTTTTTTTTCCTACTAAATATAAATCTGAGACTATATATTTATTTAAAAAAAATAAATACCAGTTTTTTTTTACTATTTATTCCTTTATGTGTCTGCATATGCAGTCAAACACTACTTTTAGAAATATATATTCAATTTTGAAATATAAATTTTATCATTTATGATGATTTAAGCCAAAAATTATTCATAAGAATCTCTTTTAATTAATTTTAGGAAAAAGTAATGATGAATAAGTTACACTGTGGGTTTTCATTGGTCAGTATTTATTTCCAGAACTACTAACCAATGATAGGAAGACTAAACTGTTAATCCTTCCATGTGCTTCAGTGGTTTTTACATAAAGTGGGCACAGAGAATAAATGACTTTAAAGAATATCAAAAAAATGAAAGTAAAAACTAACCGCCAAAGTTTATTTTTCCCTCAAATTTATCTGATAACTACCTGGCACTTACCCTATGCTATTTTTAAGTCAATTAAATCAATCTTTTAGTAAGGATATGTTGTATCACAGTAATTTTTCTGAAGGAAGAATTCAAGTGCTTATGATTGTATTTAGTTTGAATACAAAAAGAAATATATTTTGCCCTAACATCTAGGATGTTTGGCTCCATTTAACACAGTCTGGAAGCTTGCCCTGTTACGTATTGTTTGAGTATTGAAATGGATGATGGGTTCATAAAACATAACAAAGATTTACAGAGTAATCTGAAGATTAATATTGCCAGAATAATATATCTTCCTTTTAATCTATTTGAAATTATCAATAATAAATTGAGTTTTAGCAATTTTTTTCTTTTTCTACACAGAAGTAACAATATGTCATCGGCTTTGGTTATGGACTTTATTTCTTATTAAGTTTGACTCCTCATTTTAATTCTGATTCCTCACTTGTAAAACAAACAAACAAACAACAATAAAAAACCCTGATAACTTTAAAGTAAGTAACTTAATTTATCCAGAACTCAGAAGATAGACAATGTACTAAAACTATTAGCTCAGATTTTCCCTCTGGGCACAATATGCCCGTTCAGAAGAGATTAGGTAATTATGGGTAAAAATATATGCTGTAATGATGTACTCTGGGTTCTTTTTAAATTTGAGTTTGTAAATGTTTTATTTATACATCAGTATCACCTAAGTTCACATAGTTTATATTCAAATTAAAATTTAACCACTTTATTCCAACTCAAGTTTATCAAAGTAGACCATTTCTCTGTAGTCTGTCAGGAGCTGGACAGATCTGCCTTTGAGAGGTGACTTAGATTTTCTAAGATTTTTTTTTTCTCTTTGGAAATTTAAACAGAGTTGACAACTGTCACAAAAGAAAGCATTGTTCAGAAAGCCACAGCTGGGATTGTTGATGATATTATGAAGCCTTTAGCAAGTTGAGTTGAAAAGAGGAGGGGTGATAGGGCTTTCTGCAGACAGAATAGACAGGCTTCCAGTGGGAAAATCGAGACCTCACCAAAAATGTATTTGGAAAAGTGGTATTATTAGACACAACCTAAAACTTGACTCTTTCACATATAAAAAGAATAATTTTAAGGAAAATAAGTTGCTTTCTCCAAGAGGTCATAAAATGTTTCTATTTGATCATTTACTGATTTTGTTTGCCAGAAACAGTACAAAATTCCAATGAACAATCATGTGAAACAACTAACTAATGACTGGGATCCCTAATTATGCTGAAGTCTGAGGGGCTATAGGGACCTTTACATTGCAGTGACATACACACAGTACTTTCAGATGTTTAGAAGGTGGAAAGAGAAAATCACACAGAAATAAATGATCTTGCCATGCCCCAAGGGACAGGTACTGTGATTGTAGCAAAGCATTTCTATTTGTCCCAACTCTGTTCTCTATTTTATTTAAATAATCATAGAATTATCAGCCTTTGTCTTTACAGTTATAATAATTACAACTAATGAATATTTTCAAATATAATATTTAAATTATTTACAACAGAGGAAACCTCATATTTTTCCTCTAAAATTTTCATACACAATATCATTAGATGGGAAATCTCTTATTTGGGCTTGCCCTTTCTCTCATGACATAATTAAAAGAACACTGAATTGGGACCTAGAATACCTGGCTCTTTAAACTGCTCACTTGGGTTGCGGACATGCTCTTGTTCTGTGTGAGGCTGGTGACTATCTATCCAAACAGATTTATGCATTGGAAAATTCCCGGTTTCAGAAAGATCAAATCAAATTTTATGAGAAGGATCTACAGAAGGTAAAAGACTAGAGGCAAAGAGGTTAGTGAGGAGGCTAAGGAAGATAAGGCTTGGAACTGGGCATTGACAAAGGGGGACTTTTCTTCCCTGGATTGCTTCCAGCTCACAGTTTGTGTCCCTGCTCCCTTTCTTTCACTCTCTCTATCAATTTTTAGCAGAGCAAAAAGTGATCTTGGTGTAAATTTAATCAGTCCACTCTTCTGCATAAAATCCTCTGATGGTTTCTCCTGTCATGTAGAATACAACTCTAACTTCATTGCTTTTGACAGATCTGGCTCTGCGCAGTGGCAGTGCTCTTTCTTAACCACGTGTCATGCTGCTCTCACTGGGCTGCTCACTCACCCTGTCCACACAGTTTTTTCTGTTTCTTCAAGTCTTTCTGCCTTAGTCTTCTTCTTGGAATTTGCCCCCTTTTATTGCACTGTTCCCCTACTTGCTTCCTCTCCTTTTTTTTTACTGAGGTTTTAGCCCAAGTATTACCTAATTAGGAAAATGTTTATTGATTAAATTTTGTTTTCTATTTAAGTTTTCTGGTTTATTTTCCTTCACATCATTTTATATTTGCCATCATTTTATTTATTTGTTACCTAGACTGTGGTCCCTTCTTTAGAAACTCCATTCTTCCTTATTTATACACGTGAAGTGCACTGACTTTGTTGCAAAGTTGGGACAGAGTTATAGAGCAGGGTGGCATACACACTACTTTCATGTCAGTAAAACAATAACAAATACTAGTTAAGAAAATCATATGTTTTCTGTGTGAATGTTGCTATTCTGTCCTTTCTATTCTTCTGTGAAATTCTGTGACATGACATTTACGTGTTTTAGCAGGAAGAACATGCGTCCCCCAGAAATGTGTATAGGGCAGCATTCATGAGCGTGTCCCCAAATGGTTAACAACTCTGGAAGCCTATATTAGGAACTGCTCTGTAGGATGGGCCAAGATGCAACTTATTTTATTTTTTTTCTCTTTGTCTGAAATAAGTGGTCCTAACACCTCTACACTAAATGTTTTGTATTCCTTAAATTAAAGCCCCATCCATCACTTTCCCTATGTGATGGCAAGGCCTCAATTTATGTCTTTTCCTTTGCCAATGACAATATTCTGCATTTTTGAGTTCTTTCAGGTATCTTTCTGTCAAGGTTTTCCTTACAACAAATGCATATTCTTTCTCACTTTCTCTTTCTCTCTCGTTCTCTCTCTCTCTCTCTCTCTCTCACACACACACACACACACACACTTCAAAGTGTTAATGAGACCCGTACTCATTACTCCAGTTGGCAATACTCAAAGCAGATACTACACGTCTTTGCTTTAATTTACCATTATGGATATATCATGTTATAATTAAATTCATTCTTAATATTTCTCAGATACACACGAGTAGATTTAAAAGCATAAAGTCTTATATTTTATGTAGTTGTTGATATTTCTTTCATAAAGTCTGCAAATGTATACACAGGGCCACAGTTCATATCTGATTCATGTCCTAATGTGCTAACAATCTCAGCATAGCATGGCATATTTTTCTGTAAGTTGAACTGCTTAGTTCCCTCACCATGTATTTTAAGGTAACTAGACTTTAAGACTTCAAGTTGTTCTACAAGTGATTTTTAAATTACACTTTGAGTATTCTCCAAAAAGTTTTTAAAATGTTATTTTCTAGCTAATATTTTAAAATTTTTCTATATTTTCCATGGGATAAGTGTGCATTTTTTACCTTTGAAATAACAAATTTGGGGCTATCTGTATATCACATCGTCTTCGTTATTCCCTTAGACTTTAAAGTGACTGCACAGAAATTGAAACCACTAATAAATCTAACTAGCAAGATTCCCATTTGGGTCTCATTTCCGTTATGGTTATCAAAGGAACAAGAAAAGGACATTGAACAACCCCAAGTTATTCAGGGCAGGCTCAAGATAATCTATTCTGTGCCTTTTCTAGAACTTGCTATCAAGAATAGATTTTTACTATGGGGAACATCACATAAAATTGTATTTTACATTAAAAATCTTAACTACTGATCTAGAAGCAGATTTTCTCTCCTCGAATCTGTGGTTTGGCCCACCTGCCTCTACTCCAGTGTTCACCATGTCCATCAGGGTCACCCAGAAGTCCTACAAGGTGTCCACCTCTGCCCCATGGGCCTTCAGCAGCCGCTCATACAGCAGTGGGCCCGGTGTCCGCAGCAGCTCCTCGAGCTTCTCTCGGGTGGGGGGCGGCAGCTTCCGGAGTGGCCTGGGCACCCGCCTGGGTCCAGGAGGCGGCTACGCCGGGGCTGGAGGTATGAGGGACATCACAGCCGTCACAGTGAACCAGAGCCTACTGAGCCCACTCAACCTGGAGGTGGACCCCAACATTCAGGCCGTGCGCACCCAGGAGAAGGAGGAGATCAAGACCCTCAACAAGTTTGCCTCCTTCATCGACAAGGTACGTTTCCTGGAGCAGCCGAACAAGATGCTGGAGACCAAGTGGAGCCTCCTGCAGCAGCAGAAGACAGCTCGCAGCAACATGGACAGCATATTTGAAAGCTACATCAACAGCCTTCGGCGACAGCTGGACACGCTGGGCCAGGAAAAGCTGAAGCTGGAGGCAGAGCTTGGCAACTTGCAGGGGCTGGTGGAGGACTTCAAGAATAAGTGTGAGCACTATATAAAGACATTAATACTCTACCTTTAATAAGTTTCGCCAGTACCCTGCTAAGATGCGCCGTAGGTGTGTTCCCACTAATTGCCCTCCCTCTAC
>CAUYON010015013.1:0-23630 GCA_963573935.1 Arctocebus calabarensis
ATTTCTTTCATGCTGGTTTGAATCTGGCATATTTAATTTATGTGTCTGGCCAAAAAAAATACATACTACAGCAGAAAGATATGATGAATATGAAGCCCAGGAGCAAACAGATCAAACTGGAGCTCAGAAGTTATACTTGTCTCCAGATAGAGATTCTGAAGCTGTGGCTAAATTACATATTCCAGTGATGGTGGATGAAGTTGTTCAATGTTTGGCACCACAAAAAGGGCAGATCTTTCTAGATATGACATTTGGTTCCGGAGGACATGCAAGAGCCATTCTACAGAAGGAATCAGATATTACCCTTTATGCCTTAGACAGAAATCCAATAGCTTATACAATTGCTGAACAGCTTTCAGAATTATATCCAGCCTCAAGCTGTCACCCTTGGTAGAGTGCAGTGGCATCACAGCTCACAGCAACCTCCAATTCCTGGGCTCAAGCGAGTCTCCTGCCTCCACCTCCCAAGTAGCTGGGACTATAGGCACCTGCCACAACGCCCGACCAGTTTTTGGTTGCAGCCGTCATTGTTGTTTGGCGGGCCTGGGCTGGATTCGAACCCGCCAGCTCAGGTGTACGTGGCTGGTGCCTTAGCCCGCTGAGCCACAGGCGCCGAGTGCCCATTAAATATTCTTAAGAGAAAGGCTGCCCCAGGTGGCTGTAGTTTTCTATGGAGTGTGATTGATTTAGCTCTTCATAGTCCTCAGATTTGTAGCTAGGAATGAGAAAAGTCCCACTTGACATCCTGCTGCATTTCCAGGAGTGAAAAATCAGAGATAATAGGTGAGCCATTAGTACAGAAATGGTTAAACGAATCCCAGCACCTCAACAGCAAGGTACACTGCTCAACAGTACCAAGACGGAGGGGAAAAGGAAGAATACCCCTAGAACACGATTGGTAAAAATGGCAATTTAGAAAACGATTCGTAGTGTGTGTTCTCGTTTTTGCAATGTTCGTGTTTCTCATTTCGCATTTATATTCAGGACCCCTTTACCACTTGCCACAGAAATTTTGGCAACGTACTCTACCCTTCCATGCCTCTATTATTTTCTCTATTAAAAAAATAAAATTTTTCACAAGACAGAATAATAGTAAAATTAATTAAAACGATGCAAATATTCTGACTTGTTATATAATCAATAATAAAATAAGACTTTCACTAAAAATCTTTCCCTAGAAATTCTTTAAAAATCCATTGACAAGCAGTTTAGCCATTTGTGTTAGACTTGTCAGCTGGGTTCTGAGTAAGAGAAAAATGTTCACATTAATTCAAGTAATGGAGGATTAGTTAAAAGCCCCTCCGCCCCCAGAGAAGTAACAAAGAACTATCTCGTCTCTATAGCTGTATCGCTCCATGTATAATGAACCTGTATAACTACACGCAGTTGCATTCAGTTCTAGCAACCTCACCAGCTGGTGTCCAAGGCTTAGCGTCACTATCTTTCCCGGTGTGGGGATTCCGTTACTTCTGTTTGTCTTGATGTCACCTGCCACCTCCAGTGACCACCCACCTTCCTGTCACTCTGCTTTCTTTACCCCTGGGTTCTGTGGTTTTACACAGCCTCTTTTCTGCTCCCTCTTTCTTTGTTTCCTTGGGTCTGCATTAACTCACTTCCTTGTCAATCTCTGTGTCAGCTTTCAATCACTGCCCCCGAGAGAGATGAGTTAATTACTTTAGTCAGTCACTGGGTAATACAGATTTTCCTTGTAGGTCAGAATACACTCGGCTGCCCACACCAGTGAGCTGTGGCCAAGTCGCGTGGTGAAATACAGAGCAATGTTGATACAGGTAAAAAGTCCTTCTAAAGGAGTAGTGGGATATCACGAAGCTTCTAAGGAGAATCCCCCACCTGACTTTGCCTTTTCTTGCCTTCCAAGGTAACGCGTCTTTTTCTTGTATGCCCTACCCAAAAGGTCACTGTTGTGGCTCATGTGCGAAATCTCTCCTGTTACTTCTATCTTTTTATTGGTCAAATCAAAAGATTTTTAAAAAATCAAATTGTTAGTATATCACTTAACTTTGAATTGTTGATGAAAACAATTCCACTTCCTGTTAAATCTCTGCCTGTGAAAACTTGAACTTTCTGCTGCTAGAGAGAATTGCTCAGTCAGCTAGTAACTAGTACAGAAGCACTTGGTTAGTTGAAGAATTCTCCTAACCCTCACAAATTATTTCTTAGATCAATTGAATGAAAATCTACTCGACTAAATTTGAATTCAAATCATTCTAATAGCCTCTACATAAAAACAATATAAATTCTCTTCTTTTCAAAACTTCATGAGGTTTAAAAATGAATTTCCTTTCAAAATCGTCATCAGAGATTACTCTGAAGTCTTCGAATCTTGCTAACATACACATATTCTTAAGTGTCACATTCACATTTTTAAAATTGTTATCCAAAATTATATTTTATACAACCTTTGGTTTTTATATAGTATAGAGAAATCTCTTAAGTTCTCTATTTTTGTTAATCTGGTAAAAAAAAAATCCCACATTTTAATTATTTTACCTGGCCAATTGTTTTTTACAGCATATTGTTATAGTATGCTCTTGACTGTAATGATTAGTAATTCTCAATGCCAATGTATGACAATATATTTCTGCTTGCTTGTAAGAATTCCAGGAAACAATGGTTACTAGGTAGGAATCAGAGCAAAAGTGAATTGAAGGCAGAGTACTGTTTTCTTTATTTGGAGATCTCTGTTGATTCAGGGTTGAATTATTTCTAACTATTAAAAATTATCATTTAATAAAACAGAAGTGGTAATGCAAATATTGGTTTGTAGAAATAAAAATAGAATGGCAATAATCCCAAATCTCAGCGTAAAAGAAGTTTATTTCTTACACTCAAAAAGTTAGGTAGGTAGGGAAGGGAGGCTACTATCCAAACCTAAAAAATCACTTTCAACCCCAGGC
Organism: Arctocebus calabarensis; assembly: GCA_963573935.1. Taxonomy (NCBI): domain Eukaryota; kingdom Metazoa; phylum Chordata; class Mammalia; order Primates; family Lorisidae; genus Arctocebus; species Arctocebus calabarensis. Next base: position 2,919 of record CAUYON010015013.1, read on the forward strand.
ATCTAATACATCCTGAAGCATGAACCTTTAGAATGAATGAAGACAGTGAGCTTGGAGAGCATTTGATGGCTTTTACGGGACAGACTGCCCACTTTGTGACCCTCAGCTTAATCTCATGATTATACCTACCTGTAAAAAAATAGAAAATGTAATTTTGCTCTGTGTCAGAAAAAAAAGGGAAATAATGCACACATACTTTTTATTCTCCCAACTACACCTAAGAAACACTCACTGCTTTCCCAAGTGAGTTAATCCAGAGAACCATGCAGTCACTGGGTAAGTGTGATGTCCAAACTCTTCCATTCATAAAGTCTCCTACATAGGTCAAGGTGCGGGTCCACAAAGCCCACAGTTATGAACTAGAAAAATCAGCCATCTGTTCCCCAGACACCCAACCCAATAATACTATTCAATTGTTTAAATATTTCCATTTTGGATAAATATTTAGTAACATGAAGAAATGCTCATGCCTCGTATGTGACAATGAGCAATATTTAACTCTCCACGAGCTCATTTTTATTTGTATTAATGGACTAAAAAGTGAAAAATAGATAACATTTTTATTCATTAGTGATTTCGTATTATGCTTTATGTAACTGGATATTAAAAGTGAGTTTTCTTCTTTGTTCAGCATTTTGAAAGAGATTCTAGCATCTAAAAAAGAACACTTGGTTTTATACACATTGCGTCTTTAGGAGTTGCGGTAACTCCTTTACAAGATTTGCAAAGAGTAGAGACCAAATCAGATTCGTTCTGCTGCTGTGTCAGGCCTATCACTCATCGACGGCTCATGAAAGGGGCTGGTGTTTAGGAGGCTGCCCGAAGAGGGAAATATTTTGAGAGACTATGTGTCCTCTTTGTGAGGCTTCTCTCAGGTGAGAAGAATGTTAAAGGGCTTCTCTTAGGGTATTTCATAAGTGACACTAAAATTAGGGACACATAGAACCTGCCATTTGACATACTCTGAAGAGGCAAGGTCATGTGGCTGATGCTTCTTGGGTCTGGTAAGGAACAAAAGTGAAGTGCTGTCCTAGGGGAGTGTTGCTCTTGCAGTGACCAATCGGCAATGGTCTACGTTTCCCAGTGTACAGATGGGGACCCTGCAATAGGGAGGGTCTGCAGTCACCTGATAAGACACCGTAACAAGGACCTCTGTGAATGAAGGGGGCATAATAGAACAAACTCCTCTGCCAGAAATGCTGAGGAGTGAGCTAAGTAGCCATGCCCAGGGGAATGCCCACATCCCAGACATTACGGCAGTGCCCATCACACAAAGACCTACTAATGGTCCACCTGACACACCAAAGAGTCAGATCCCACAGTGCAATTTATTCAGCTCCTGAAAAATTTGATCCTTTCCCCTGTTGGTCTAGCCCAGTTCTGCAGCCAGCTAGGAAAGATCTGGAGCAAGACAGAAGCCAGTCACGCCCCCGCCTGAGGGCACACGTTCCACTCAGGGGCTGGCTGGCACTTGGAGGAACAGAGCCCTTTCAAGAAGGATGTCAGTTTAGAATTTTCATTAATGTAGTGGGATTTACTTACTGAAAAGAGGCTATATCTGCAAGTAATAGCAGCCAGAAGAATATGTTAACTTCTAAAAATAATTTCAAAAGCATGGAATTGCTCTAGTATTTCCATCCAGAAAGTAAAATTAGTAGAAATTTTAAAAAATTGCTTTCTACCTGCAATCTGAGAAGCCAATTTCATGCCATAAACCTGTCACATTTATAAACCTGGATTTTTGTAATTTCCTACAGGGAAGGAGACCTACTGCAGAGCAGTGTAGGACTGTCTGTGTGCGTGTGCACCTGTGCACACAGAAGTGTATTTTCGGTATAGCAGTGTATTTACCTGATGTCGAGACAAATGATCAATTCTGACAATTCAGTCCAAAATGTCAAACTAGATGTTTGGCATGAGGCAGGTACAAACAACTTCAGCATTGACTGAATTTTTAACATTTCAGCCCATTATCTGAATGTCATGGAGATCAAACTATAGAATGTGATGACCTAAAATCTTTAGCCAAAAGGTTGAGCTTTGCAGAAGCTTGCATTTTATGCATTATAGATTAATTTGCTAACTAAATAATTTCCCCCTTCTTATCCTATTAATAATTCATGGGAAGCTCATTTGGTACAGATAAAAAGTTCACAACAATTACTTTCAAACAAATATTTTGGCACACTAGAGCAAAACAATTGTTCCGCAATAATCATTTACCAAGATTAGAATACATCATTTATCTAGTCAAAGCCACAAATTAGCAATTTTTATTACCTTTCCATAAAATGTTCACTTATCCTTTGCATTCTCTTTCAGACTACTTATAAGACTTAAATATTTCTTGTCACTAATGTAATAAAATACAAATTAAAAAAAGTAAGCTGGATAATTTCTTAGTCCACTAAACAAAGTTATTCTGTAAATGCTATATAAGTGTAAGCTACACACAAAAACATTCTCTGTCCTCATCGTCAAAGAAATTTTTGAGTAGTGAGGGATACAGGTAAGTGCTGGACTTAGGTTCTTTTCCGTAAGAGCAAACAGAAAGTTCTCCTAAAGGATGGGGTCCCTAAGGCAGAAAGATGGCGGCTGCAAAGGAGGCAAAAAAGACACTGAGTCAATCAACTCAGGGCTCCAGCTCTTTAGGCAAAGTGGAAAGTATGTGCTGGGTACAAGCAGACTTTGAAGATCATTAGACAAGGCAAAGCCAGATTGGTCATCTTTGCCAACAACTGCCCAGCTTTGAGGAAATCTGAAATAGAGTACTATGCCACATTAGCCAAAACTGGTGTTCATCCCAATAGTGGCAATAATATTGAGTTGGGCTTGGCATGCGGGCAGTACTATGGAGGGTGCCCACTGGCCAGCATTGATCCCAGTGACTCTGATAGCACTGGAAGCTTGCCAGAACAGACTGGTGAAAAGTGTACCATGTACATTTTTTCTTTAATAAAACTTGCTAGAGCTTATTTAAAAACAATTTTTTTTAACAAAAGCATAAAGGCTGGGGCAAAAAGAGGCAGGGGTTTTCAGAAAGGCCTACTTAAACATATTTATTCAACTACATTAAAATATGAACAGTGTTTAAATTCCCACAAGCACTGTATGAGAGTGAGAATTCCCCTCACTATTGTATATTATTTTAAAATAAATAAATAATTTTCGGTTTGGGAAAACTTTCCAAGACATTAAGTATTTATTGAGCTCCTATGGGAAGAATTAAAAATAGATGTGCACAGAATAGACTCCCATGTTTGCTAGTCTCAACCTCAAACTCTATAAAGAAATTAGAGTAAATACCCTAGAAGTTCAATAATTATGTAAAAGAAAAACAATGCGCCGTAAGAAATGACAGTATAGCAGCATATCAGGGCCAAAAGTCTACAGAAAATGAAGACGCCGTGCAAAAATAGGTCTGGCATAGCTTCATGAAGATTGGCCACCTCTGCAGAAAAGGATGGGTGGGATTTTCATAAATGGGACGACTATTGATGGGGTCAGGGAAAAGACAATGAGATTCCGTAGCATTATGTGTATGTAAAGAACGTTGAGATACCTAAAAGAAATTGCCTCTTCCAAGCACGGCATCCATTTCTTAAAATTCAATCCATAAATATTGACAGAGCATATACTGTGTGCCAGGCACTCAGGTTTGAGAAAGTAGAGAGTAAATTGTTGCAGCCTCTGCTATTTAGAACTACATATTTTTCTATGTGGAAAATGTTTATACAATGCAAATATTCAGGGCCCTTTCACGAGTTCAAATTACAATAATGTATATATGGATGTGCTCACACACATATAAGCATATACACTTATAGAAGCTTGTGCACAGTATAGCTATATCCATTGTATGTAGATAGGTAGGTAGATGGATGAATAAAGAGGATCACGCCAATGTTAATCAATGTATTTACTCACCGAGCATTTAATGATAATGCTACATCAAGGACTTGACCAGAGCTCCACACACATTAATGCAGTTTCTACAACTGTAAGAAATCAGATGGGGGGAGCCATGTTGGAATAAGATTATTATTCATATTCCTGTTTTCAACAAGAATGAAAAAAAATCATTTTGCTTAAGTAATCTAGTCTGCTTTTCTACATATTTCAACCAATCTTTTTTGAGAATTAATTTTTCACAGAAAATTCTTCCAGAGCAGATACCCAGCACAGCCAAGATTTCATAAGGATGGAGGTAAGATTTTGCAATACTGTAGTTTATTGTATTTGTATGTTTCATCTGCATCTCAGGTGGAATTTAGGAATTATAAAGTAAAATTTATTTATTTGTTGTAGAGATGACGTTACGCTCTGTCACCCAGGCCGGAGTGCAGAGATGGCAGCTCACTGCAGCCTTGAATTCCTGGATGGAAGCCTCTTGCTTCAGTTTCCTGCTTACATGTAAGGTTAAATTTAATTCTATAATTAATTATGATATAGTATTATTTTAGAGAGTAAGATATAATACAAACCTGTTTTGAGTTTTTAAAATTAAAATTTGGTCCAGTTTACCACTTGTTTATAATGACCCTAAATAATGGCCACGTGATTTAGTTAAGCATTCACTAAACTTTTCCAGGTCACAGTTGTTTTTAGGCATCAGACACTACCCTGACTGTTGCGGCTGGGCAGGAACATGGTAAAGTTTGATTATACAACAACAGCATCAGTAGGAACAGCTATGGAAAGATTGCTGAAGTCACAGCCCATTTTTTCACTCAGGGAGATACAAATGCATTTTAAAATAATTGATCTTGAAACCACCAAAATTGCTTTTCTGCTTTTCTTTTTGACTCTTCTTTCTCCTTGTATGTCTGGACAGTATTCTCATACACTTCCCGGTGGCCATCATTCATACTGTCTTTGCCTATTTCCCTTTTTCTTCTGATCATCCAATTATCTTATGATCCCTTCCAAACATGTCTACTTCCCTTAATTTCCAGAAAGTGAACAAATCATATCACTGACCTTAATTTTTTTATATCAAAGTTTTGTCCTGTTTGTTACCATAATGTCATTATAAAATCTCTTGTATTCCTCCCTTTTGAATCTTTTCCTAATTCTTTCCTGAAAAGATCCTTTCCTGGAAAGATAACTCTAACTTGTAATGTCATTTATATTCTAGGTCTTCATTCAGTAAACAGTTCTAAAGCAAGATAAATTGCCTGAAAAGATTGTTTTCAATTATTTAAAATCTAATGTTTTTCTCTTCAGAAGCACTTTTAATCATTCTATCCCTGAAGACAGGATATATTTCAAATGATTGATTTTTCTATCAAGAGTGTTCAATGTCACGAAATTTAGTATAAAAATAAAATTAGCTAGCTCTCCGCTATTCATTAATCAGAACCTAATTCATTCTTTGAGGAAGACATAAGTTGTCTTTATTTGGGCTGGCTAAATATTTGATTGCTTCAAAAACATTTTGAATAAATGAAACTCCTAATCTCAATGGAAGTGCAATCCACATGAACCTTGCTTTATCACAGTTAGCATTTAGCTTTCTTCTGTAATGCTACAAACCTAAAAATCTCTCCCTCCCCTTTTTCCTACCCATCTCCTTCCCTCTTCTCCCCCCTTATTGCTTTCTTTATTCCAATTTCTATATATAATTATTACAAACGTATATATATATTATAAAAGCAAAAGAGAAAGGATTATACTTTCAGTGGTTCTCAACCTTCCCAATACTGTGACCCTTTAATACGGTTCTTCATGGTGTGGTGACTCCCAACCATAAAATTATTTTCGGTGCTACTTCATAACTGTAATGTTGCTACTGTTGTGAATTGTAATGTAAATATCTGATATGCAGGATGTATTCAGGCGACCCCTGTTCAACCCCGTAAGGGATTGTGACCCAAAGGTTGAGAGCCACTGCTTTAGAAGGAAGGTATTGTCTATTGAAATCAAGAGAATAGGGTGGTGCCTGTGGTTCAAAGGAATAGGGTGCCAGCCCCATATACCAAAGGTGGTGGGTTCAAACCTAGCCCTGGTCAAAAACTGCAGAAAAATAAAAAATAAATAAAATAAATAAATACAAAATCAAGAGACCATTTTGAAAATAAGTGAATACAACTGTAATACTCTGTGAACCTTATCAAAATTCATAGTAAGCACTTTACTGAGTTTTGTAATCATGGGATACCAAAACCCACTGGCTGAGAAATCTAGAGAGTCATTGGGAGAATAGTCACAGAAACTTCGGTGCCTACATTTTCTAACAGGAAATATTTTTAGAGAACTGCTATGATAATTGCATCACCTCAGAGATGAGGGCCTGGAGAGGGAGGGTTGAGTGGTGACACTTTCTTTGCTGACATTTGCTGGTCAAGAAAGGTCTGATTTTTCTCTGTCTACAGAGGGGAAAGGTTTCAATGGGTTCTTTCTTATCACAACTTACTCCTTACTTTAGTTAATAAGTCCTTCGTGCTCAGAAGATGCTCAGTAAGGAAGAAGTTCCAGAAATGAACTCAGCAGCTTGACCTCGAAACCTGTCCCATATTCTGGGTCAAGTTCACATGAAAGGGGGCACTACACGGTAATTCTTTGCCCAATTAAAAAATGTCTGGAACAAAGCAACTAAGGGAAATTAGATTATTTTTGTAAATCTATGCAGATTTTTTTTTAACAACGGCAATTTCTCAGTCCTTCCTATAATCAACCTGACAATAATTTAAATTTTACTAAGTTTTCCACTTAACGAGAAATGCTAAATTAACCGTGCTTGGGTCACGATCTCTAAATCCATTGACGTGAGTCAGAGATTGAGACGTTAAACAAGGTATCTTGGATTTAAATCCCAACTCTGTCATTTAAGATCTTGGGCAAGCAAAACTCTCTGTAATTCGATTTTCTTAGCTTTAAAATGGGGATGAATAAATTTATCTTTATTTTTCTGTTGTTTTGAGGATGAAACAAGTCAATAGATATTGAACTCTTTGACTGGAGTCCAACACTTACTACGGCCTCCAAGAAGTAGTTGTTATTGATAAAAATTGGATGTCACTTTAGAAATGCCTTTCATTACAGCACCTGCTAGGCCCCTCCGGTCCCCAGTCATCTCAGCTTCTCTGTTCTCTTTGCCCCATTTTTCTGCGGTCCCTGTGTTGGGGTAGAATGTAATGGACTTTAGCATCCATAGATCTTTGTATATGCAAGGAGTCCTGGAACAAATATTCTGAGAATACCAAGAGATGACTGTACAATAATATACTAAAATTCTTACATAAACAAGAATAGTCTTTCTTCTTCAGGAAGACATTGAAATCCTTATGGAATGATGAGTTCACATGCTATGGTCATACCCACAGAGAAGCAGAAGTATAATACTAGATACGAGAGGGTTTTTTTCACCATGAAAATGTTTCATGTGGTATAAAAAATGCTAATTACTTCTTCAGTTACCTAAGTTAAATCTGCTCCCTTTTTTCTTGCTCTCCCCAGACAGGGCCTTGGCAAATGCCACAACCCCCGTACTTTCAAAGGAAATAGTCTCCAATGAAGACTTGCAGTCCTGTGTGTTAGGATTCCAAGTGGATGTGCAAAGTAATAAATTTTTTGTCATCAGGCTGCAGATAATTTAAGCATTTTTTTTTTCTTGCAGTTTTTGGCCAGGGCTGGGTTTTGAACCCACCACCTCTGGTATATGGGGTTGGCGCCCTGCTCCTTGAGCCACAGGCGCCACAGGCTACAGATAATTTAAAACATTCACATTCATATGGATCCTTTACAGTAATTTTTATACACAACAATTATGTGCTGATTTCACAATTCACGTCTTCAAAAACAAGCTCTCCTATTCTTTAGAGACAGAGTCTCATTCTGAAGCCCTCGGTACAGTGGCATGGTGTCACAGCTCACAGCAACCTACAGCTCTTGGGCCTAGGCAATTCTCTTACCTCAGCCTCCTGAGCAGCTGGGACTATAGGCACCGGCCACAATGCCCAGCTATTTTTGTTGCAGTTTGGCCGGGGCTGGGTTCAAACCCGCCACTCTCAATATATGGGGCTGGTGTCCTACTCACTGAGCCACAGGTGCCACCCAAAACTCTCATGTTCTTATTCTATTCTTAGGGCTATGACTCATTTTTAATAGTGAGATACAGATAATAATGTTGTTTCCATTTACTTATTTTGTTCGTTTTCACCTGCCTGCTCATTCTTGACTCTCTTTTAACTATGGTAGTGGTAGAATATCATTTAATATTTATCATTTTTACTCTTCTATTCTAAACTATAGATATTTTTGCTCTCTTTCCTATTTAAGAATAATTTTGGAAGTACTTGAGATTTTAAATTTTAAAATGACATTTTGAGATTATTGTTAAAATTAATTTTCTTAGGTAAATACTGGAATAACCAAGATCTTCAGACTTTCAGAACTTCCCATTTATAAACACAATTTGTCTTTTTATTGATTCAAGCCTTTTATTGTAATAAAATCTTATTTTCTTCATTCAAACCCTACATAAGTTTCTACTATTTTAAATTTTGTGTATGGATTGTGAATGAAATACTTTTTCATGGTAATCGTATTGCTGGTATCCAGTAAATTGATTTATTGGAAATATCTATTTGAAATAGTTTTCTATCCAGGCCATTTGTTGAAGTATCTCATTATTCTTTGCCTATTTATGCCCACTAGATCTAGTTTTATCCAGATACTCTTATTCATTGAGGAAAGATTTATGGCAATGTACCAGACAGAGTGTGAATCTGTGAAGATACAGAAATATGAAGTTTATAACCAGTACATGAAGGGAATTTGTACTAGTGAATGGAAATAGATCAAGAAAAAAGTGGATGAGGGAGGTGACATGGGAAGAAAAACTAATATCCAGCCTAGATATTCAGCACATTCATATGTGATGCTTTATTGCTTTGCCTCAAATCACTCAGCGTAATTTCATTTGAAGATTTGTGCTTTGCTGTGTTTTTTCCTGCCAGCACGTACAACTGCTCTATCTTATCTATTTCATGAGGTGTTGCACTTCTCCAAAATGATTGACAAAGAATAATTGTACATATTCTGGGTTACCGCGTGATATTGCTATACATATATACAGTGCATAATGATCATGTCAAGATAATTAATTAGCACATCTATCAGCTCAAACAATTATCATTTCTTTTTGTTAGGAATTTTCAAAACCCTCTCTTCTGGCTACTTGAAAATTTATAATAAATTATTGTTAACTATCGTTACCGTACAGAGCTATAGAGCACTAGAACTTACCGCTCCAGCCTAGCTAGAGTCTTGTATCCATCATCTACCCTCTCCCTCTCTGCTCTGCTCCTTAACCTTCCCAGCTTCTCCTAACAATAAAGGGTTGCATCTTAAATTTTCAGCAGATCCTACATAATTTTAAAGAATGACCATTCAGAATAGACGTATCTCCACGCATCACTGTTCAGAGGTATTTGAAGCAGTCTGAGAATATAGACTGATCCCATAGGAATCACAGACGTCTATTAGTAGTACAATAGAATAATCCCTCTACTTTCAGAAAATTTCTAGCAATGGTTGATTGTTTTGGAATGAGGATGTTCAAAATGTACCGTGTAGGGAATGACACAAGCCCTAGGAAAGCATGAGCTCTGAACCCCCCTAAATTCAGTGGACAGTAAAAATAATTCTTTTTGTATTCAGGATATGATAAACACTGGCATTTATCTAAACGGAATTAACATCGTTTCCATATAGGACTTCAGTCCCTATCCCCTGGGCTGGGCTGGCACAGGTCTGCGGCCTTTTAGGAACCAGGCCACACAGTAGATAGGGAAGGACAAAGGAGGGACGCTCTCTCTCGCTGTCCCCACAGCGCTCTGCTCACTCACCGTCATTTGCATCACTGCCTGATTCCACCTCCTGTCAGACAAGTGACTCAGCATTCATGCTCCTAGAAGCATGAGCCCTGCAGTAAACCGCACTTACCAGGGCTCTAGGCTCTGCACTCCTCAGGGGAACCTGACGCTTGATGATCGAAGGTGGAGCTGTAACGGGTTAGAATCACCCCCAAACTATTCTGCCTACCCTCAAGCATAGAAGGACAAAAAGGCTGGTGCCCAAACCTCCAGACCCTGCTAATATAGACATCCCTGTTTTTAAGAGATGCGGATCTCTTCCGTGCAATATAATACCCATAGCTATCAATTTCATTGGTATTTTCGTTTTTAACTTCTGAGCCTAGGAAATGTTCAGATTTCATTGCATTTCTTATCTGCACTTCCTCCTTTGGTACGTTCATAAATAAATATATCTACGGTATTCTTAAGTTAGAAATCCTTCTAGGTCATTTACATTCGGGTTTTTATGTTGGCATTTTTTTCTAGTCTGATAAACTGAATGGTAATGCACATTTGATGGACTGATAAAGCAGTGATGTCTGTCCTGTTGTTCCCTTAATTTAGGCACAAATCACAATCGTGTGACAATATAAAAAAAAAATTCAGTAAAATTTGGGGTGTTCTTTCTGGGGTTTAACGGACCCAGTGGGGAGAGTCTAACTGCTGGCTTGCTGGGCTGTACTCTTTATCATGCTGTGCTGCTGTGTTTCCAATTTGAAAAGAAAATTGAATAATTTTATCACTGGAGCAGCTTTTGGATATATGGCCAATATGTATTTTTAAATCTGGCACAGAGGAGAATCCTATAAATTTACTTGCCATTTTACTTTTAACATTTCTAGGAATGTGTCTATATATGAAAAATAGGAAACTTGGATATATTAGACACAAGATGTAACTTTACAGTTCATCAATTATTTCGAATAATATTTTTTTATCCCTAAACTGAAATCACAGGCACACGATCCAATGGGCTTCTACCAATCATTATGTCTTTAAGCACCATTAGCTCTGCAGGAATTTTCCGTGACCAGCTACCTGGCTATCTTTCATGGACTTTTCTACCCCAAAGAACAGGAATTCACTTTTTTTTTGTTTAGAATAATCTTTTTGTGTTACTCTACAAAAAATTCACCTTTTAACTCTATGGATCTTCATCTAGAAATCAAGAGATACAGTTTCTAATCGAGTGACACTAGGAAAACAAGTCTTTCTGGTCTTTGAATTCTTCCTCTACAAAATAAAGTGGTTGGACTAAATAATTAAAGTAAGAATATTTTGGTATTGTCTCACACCCAAGTTCAATGGCTGTTAGGTGATGGAAAGAGAGAGAATCATAGAGGTGGTTACCAGTGCATATAACATGATGAATAGTCACATTTGGGGCTTAGTGAGGATCTGAGTTCAAATAAACACAACTTTGAGATCATTGAACAAAATGATTTTAGCTCTTCTACCTTCCTTTTCTTTTCTATTATGTGATCTTATGAATTATGATTAATTGATGAATAATAGAAAATGTTTCATGATATGCCATCACAGTAGAAACACGACCTGTAAATAGATTTCCTCTAAGGGGGAGGTGAATAAAATCAAAGACTGATGTTTGAATTAGTATTATTTTCTTGAGTGGAAAAACTGCCTTCTAAAAATAAATAGCTTGGCCTCTTTTGAGGCAAAGGTTAGAATGTGCAGTAAGGTCTGAGGTTTGCCACTGCAGAATCCAAATTCTGCTGACTAGAACTCTGCCTCACTTCTTCCCGATTCAGAAGAGGATAAAGTGTATAAACTGAGCTCTGCTGAAGTAATCATTTTTATTAGCATGATTTTCATCTGACCCTGAATTGACCCTGGAGTGCTAATTATACTTAAACTCTAAGTATAATTGTGAACATACGGTAAATGAAGAATATGTGAACCTGAGTGGATTTACAAAGTCAGCTATGCAGAAACAGATACTTTAGAGGTCAAAGTAAACTAATACGTAAATCTATAATGATTTTCACCTCCAGAAATAGAGGTTATTCTTTCCCTCAAAATAATTGCTATCATTCTAACTCTGTAAGTATGCATTGTTATTGCTTTGTAAGGCATGCTGATTTCCAATCTTTTCCTTCTATTTTATAATCCTTATTATAGTATTCTTATGTTGAACTCTTCTCCTTTAAAAATGTTTCTATTTTCTTAATGCAGAAACATTTGACCTTGTCCACAGCAATCTTGTTTTTATGCAAAATTTCAGGCTGGTGAAGACACATACCAAAGGAAAAATGCTGTGAGCAGTAAATATGGTTCCCTTTGCATGGTGTTCCACCCACTTATCTAAATGCTCCTCTTTAGCCAAATAAGTACCTATCTTATACTTGCTCTTCCTAGCATGCCTGCAGTTTCTTTAAAATCCAAGATGCTGACCACTCTTTCATAGGGCAAAATCCAGGTAAACATTGAAAGGAAATAAAGACTTTGTAAATGACTTTACATATGTGATTATACAATGCAATCCCAAATTATTCAAAAAGCTAATGATGATGCAGGAAATTGAATGAGAAGACCTATATCAATGCTGACCACTGCTTTTTATGTTTTAATGTAGAAAGGATTTGCAGAAGTATATGTATATCTTCTCTCCATTACTATTTAATAGTAATAAGGCTTGGCCGTGATTAATGCATTTTTTTCTGATTGACACCTTAATTGTGAATAAGTCCACAGGCTTGTCTCACATTTCAAAGAAATAGTCATTTTTCTAATAGTCTTTGTATTATCTGATGTATATTCAGCAAAATCACCACACTATCTCACCACCAATTACAGAATTATTGATATAAAAAATTAAGACCACAGAAAGAATGATTACAGAAAAATAATTACAAGATATTTGAGGTTAGTTGTGATGGAATTATTAATTGAAAACCAAAGAAAGTACTTGATTTAGATCAAGCAAATAGAATCTTCTTGACTCAAAGCTCAAACTTCATTTTATTTGATATTAAAACATTAGAGTAACTGATTAAAAGTTCCAAACACATTTGCTAACAATCTAATTGTATTGACATTTTAACGAAACTATGGCTTCTATTCTCTTGCAGGTCTGAAGTCTGAGCACTTTATTCCCAACACCTGTCATTAATTCTCCAGCAATGTACTGGGCAACAAATCAAGAGAATTTATAGTAGGTCAGCATAAAGAGCACCTGCATTTTGGAGATAGGGAACTAGTTAAAAATGGTTGAAGACACTGGGCAGTGGGCTTGGAACAAATGAATGGAGGATTGTTCATTGTTTGTAAGATTGATCTATGACAATGCATGAATAATGACTCCTCTTGGCTAACCATGCTGACCCCACATGTAATGCAAACGCATTCAACCACAATGTTACTGTCAAGTCCATGAGCACAGCAACAACACAGATCAGAAAGACATCTAAGCATGACATGAATGTAAATGTATTGAATCTCACTCTAAAGTTCTCCTTTCATTTAGTGAGAATAAATTGGTATATTCAAGTCCAGGTTCATTTTGCTTGCTAGCTTACCTACAGATACTCATAACACTTGTGAAATGGCTCTGACAGTCCTCTGTGGCCCTTTTAAAAAAATCTTTTTTGGAAGGGGGGATTCATTGAGGGTACAAGAAAGCAGATTACACTAATTGCATTTGTTAGGTAATGTCCCTCTTACAATCATGTCTTGCCCCCCAAAGGTGTGGCACACACCAACACCCCAACCCTTCCCTTCCAGCCCTCTTTTTTTTAATTACAAAAAATACTGTCAAATAGAGGCACACATCATGAGAATACTAAGATAGAAAAACCATTTCTGTCACCTAAAATACATTGGTCAGGAAATTCTGGACTTTTTATAACCTAAAGAGAGGGGATGCCATAAGCTTACAGTCCTACAATATTTATATTTTATTCATACTTCCAAAAAAGATTGTATTGAGTATTTAGAATTCTTTTGCAAAATAATAAAAAGAATGTTTTTATAAACACTACATTTTGAATTCTATTCTAAATAAATATTTGCAAGCAGTGGTGTCTCATATTAAACTATAATTTTTATTTTCCTCTAATTTTCTACTATGTATTCTCTTTGTAAGTCATTCAAATACCTTACAGTGTTCAAAGTGGAGAAAATTATTATACAATGTAATAAGAAAATTCTGCTTCAGATGAAACTAGTCTCTCTCTCTTTTTTTTCTCTCTGAATGTAGAATATCTGGTCTTTTGTTTTCCCATTGTATTTGTTTCACAATGGTCTGCTTTCTGATTTCATAATCTAGATAAAACTTAGGAGGATGGTAAGATGGCAGCCTGGTAATTTATTAGATTCCATATTCCTTTTAACTCTGTAATTTCTAAAATTTAAAGAATCATCAAAAATTGTTGGCATAAAGAAGGCATCTCAGGAACCTCTATGACTGCATTTGTTTTTGTTAGTGAGGAATTTTGTTTTTTAAAGTTAAGATTGAACACTAAACATGATTTTGCATCCACTGACTTTTTAAAGCATCTAAAGAATACACCAGTTTCTCTCACGAAAATAGCAACATTACCCACTGATTCATCATTCAATTTTTAATTATTTTCCACTTCACTAACTCTATTCATTACAATTTATGACTGATAAAGCCAACATTTACTTGTTAGAAATGCCCCTATAAATAAAAAGAGCCAGAATGATTGAAAACAAACAATCTCAGGAACATACATGTCAACATTCTTCAAGTATAGCAACAGTAATGCAGTTCAATTAATATTTAGGAAAAATCTTGCCAAACTTACGGAAATTATAGGTAAATATATAGTGACAGATGTTTATCACAAAAGGAATTTGGAAAATTAAGAGCAAATAACTTAAAAGTTTTTAAGAAACATCACTTTATTCATTTTTAAGAATGGAAAAGCAAATATCCAATGTACTCAATACTAATATAAAGCCTATAGATTCTTACTAGTGCCTAACTCACGGCACATAGGAGAAAAACTCATTTCCATTCAAGTTGGAAGGAGGGGAAAAAGGAGAAGAAAGAGGGGGGTGGGGTGTTTCCATTTAATGGGCACAAAGTAGGGGTATGTGGCACACCTTTTGAGGGGTGGGACACAAGTACAAGAAGGACTATACCTAACAAATTCAAATATTGTGACCTGGTTGTTTGTACCCTCACATTAACCTGAAATTTAAAGAAAAAAAATTATTAAGAAACAGAACAAATACTAAAAAAAGTCAAAAAGCAAGTAATATTGATAAAAGAAGCTATTGATAAAATGGATCCAAAACCATGGTTAATTTCAGATGCTAGTTCATTCAAAAAATAATAAATTACACAAATGCCTACCAATAATGATGACAGGGGATAAAAAGAGAGAAAGTACATATAAATGAAATTAGGAATGAATAACAAACGAAACTGTGATGCCACAGAAATTGAAATATATGTAAAACATTAACCAGGGGAAATTGTACGCCAATAAATTCAAAACTGTCTCCATCGTAAACTCAGAAAGTTATAGGAGAGTTAAGTAAAATATTTAGTAAACTATTTCTTGTTATTTTCCTGGTTTTTAAATTGAGAGATATAATTAATTTTTTATATATTTAGTTTTAGTTATTAAATTTTTAAGGTTTTAGGTTTTCTTGTAATCACTAACTTTGAATCTAATTATTAGATTCCAGTATGTAGTAATTTAATTATACTAACAGGGATTAGTAATTCTAAGAATATCAATAGACCGAATATGCTAAAATAGCTATTTATAAAAATGTTAAGTGCATTAATTACAAAGATACCTTATTGGTTCACAGTCAGAGGCATAAATAAATAAAATAGAATTTTCATCAGAAAGACCTGCATAGCTATCTGAATTAATTTAATATTAGCTGAATTTGACATTTAAGTTTAGAAAGAATAAAATAGACTATATAAAAAGGAATGGAATGGGTGGCACCATGGCTCAAAGGAGTAGGGCGCCAGAACCATGTACCAGAGGTGGTGCATTCAAAACTGGCACCAGACAAAAACTGAAAGAAAAAAAAAAAAGAATGGAATTTTCACATTTGATCATTGTGTTTACCATTTTATGTATTTACAATATACATATATTAGTTTTTATTTTAAAATGCTAAAATAAGAATACCTTGAATTCAAGTTTTATTTTATTTTTCTTTGTTTGTAGAGACAGAGTCTCACTTTATTGCCCTCCATAGAGTGATGTGGCGTCACAGCTCACAGCAACCTCCAGGCTCCTGGGTTTAGGTGATTCTCTTGCCTCAGCCTCCCGAGGGGGACTACAGGTGCCCGCCACAATGCCTGGCTATTTTTTTTGTTGTTGTGGTTTGGCTGGGGCTGGGTTCAAACCACCACCTTTGGTATATGGGGTTGGCACCCTAGCCCCTGAACCACAGGTGCTGCCCAATTTATCTTAT
Organism: Arctocebus calabarensis; assembly: GCA_963573935.1. Taxonomy (NCBI): domain Eukaryota; kingdom Metazoa; phylum Chordata; class Mammalia; order Primates; family Lorisidae; genus Arctocebus; species Arctocebus calabarensis. The sequence goes on from CAUYON010015013.1 coordinate 19,208, forward strand.
CTTTTATATTTATTTCATGACATAAGTTTTTAATATCTTTACAAATGCACATCTACACTTACAAATTTAAAATTTCTAAGGTCTGATTACTGGAATGCAGGAGAGACATTTAAATTTATTCAGATATTTAAGAGGAGGATCATCCATTTTATCTTCTGCAGAGTCTGGTAAGAAGTTTTTAATCTATGACTTTGTGTTTTTATTGATTTAATTTTTAGATAGGCAACATGAAACCTTATAAGTAAGGGGAAATGATGATTAATATCATAAGAGTGTGAAGGGAAGGCTTTAAGTAACTATAGAGGGAAAGCTTTATGTGGGTCTTTGACAAACAGAAAATTGCAAAAAAAAAAAAACCCAAACCAAGACTATGTTAAGGCCTTTGTCAATATTTAATCTAGATGAATAAGGTCTATTTATAATTAAGTATCAAATCATTGTTAAAAGTAATTTTGCTAAAATAAGAAAAATTAAACATGTTTCTATATGAAACTGACCACATAAATAACCGAAGTTAAGTAAAAATATGGAATTGAAAAATTTTATAATAAATAGGTGATTATTAAACCAATTTTTAAATTACCTGATACTGTGACTGATAAGCAGTACATGTTTAATAAATGTTAATTTAAAAAATAAAAATAATGAATTGGATTTGCAAGTGCTCATTCTGTGACTATAATTATGCTAGATGTGATACATGGCATTATCTTTTTGTTTCATCCCAATCCCCAAAATGGACTTTATGGATCAATGTTCCCTAAAAAGGCTACCATCTAGTGGCAATTAACTTAAATTTTTATCAATTAACTCAGAATTGTTATTCTAACACATTCTGCTTAAGAGTTCTGTTACAGGGAAAAAAAAACTTACATGTTCAATATTTGACTTGAAAATAGCCCGAAATATTAAATTATTTTGTAGTCCCCTTCTGTACATTTAAATATGCCCTATTTTGAAAGGTAAGGTTAATGAATCTGACCACTATAATAACAGGGTACCTGATTTTGTGTACGATGAAGAAATTACTTTACAAATGTTGCTTTTTGTTTCTAAGATAATTTATTATTTTATTAAGTCTTTATATCATTATCACATAGACCAAAATGTTGTTCAATGCAATGGTTATTATATTACAGAAGATTGAAATAATTTTCTTTTATAGTTAGGCAAGAGTAAGGAGAAGAAAAACAGCTGAAAGACCTATTGGGATAAATGAACAGAGGAAGAAGTAGAAACTACTTGTTTACACGGAAAACTATCAGCGCTCTCAAACCATTTCTCTTGGGTGAAAACCTATTGGTATCTGGAATTTGGGCCAACATAGCATATAACAGGTTTATAAATGCTGTTCCTGGCACAATCCGCACCGCCCGAAATCTCCATGCACTTGAAATTGAGCAAAAGATCTCAGGAGACTTCACCCTCAATTACAAAGTACGGTGAAGGGTGCCTTTATGCTAGTTTGCTCAATTAATTATAGCAAGTGTCACCATAGACAACTTGCAATAGTTAATTGAATTTGACAGGTTAACTTGAAAGCCCTTTTCACTGAATGCATTAGGGAGTTAGGGCAAGCAAAAGGGCTGCCCAAAACAGAAACAAAAGACTCAAGTGAAAAAAAGAATCATATTGGAGACCACATTAGGTAGTTTGAAAATATTGTCTCCAAAAGGAAAGAATGACGCAAGAATGTATCAGCGAGATGCCATTTCATTTTTCTGATATTTAAACATACTGTCCAGTTGGCTTCTATTTTATGAATTTCTATACTGAAATTTATAATTTTAGAGATGTTTGAATTATTTTAATAACTGCATAAAACTAAAATATATTGCTACTTCAAGCTTTCTATTGGAAAGATCTAAAGTCCTGGGCACACGATTTCCTCCCACATTCCTGATGTTTGTCAAAACATTTACAAGAAGACACTAAATTTAATTCCAAATATCACCTTTGACTTTTCCTTTCACAAGTCTTCCTCCAACACCTGTTTAGTCATTCCAACTAGTTCTATTCCTCAAATATCTCTGAAATTCCTGTTAAAAATTCACTGCCATTTTTCCAGTTCAGACCCTTCTCACATTGGCTTATAATAGTTTTTTAAAAGCCTTCTTTCTGATAGCCTTGACTCTATTGTCTGTGATTATACCCTTGAGTTCTCTACATAGTCTTAATGTGAGAAGTTTTTTTTTTCCTAAAAGGCAAATTTGATTATGTTATTTCCATGTCCAGGACATTGAGAGGTGGATAATTATATTAAGTGCACCTCATTAAATGTAAACAGGCATATATAGGCTAGTGGCTACTGTATTAAATAATACAGCTCTGGAAGAACCTCTAAAAGCAGAAGATGAAATATAAAAATTAAACTAGAATTCTAAAGAATTATTCCACTTGCCCAAAATTAGGCAAAAAACAAAAAAATAGAAACAAAGGAGCACAAATCAGAGGAAGATAACTACTAAAAAAATACCAGAAAAGTAGACAAAAACATAACTGTATCAACAACTACATTCAATATTAACAGGTTAAACAATCCTACTAACTGGTAGAGATTTTGAGACTGGATTTACAGAAAAAATCTACACAACTATAAGGTGTCTGTAAGATAATGCATTTTAAAGAAAAAGCTTTAGGTTAAATGTCACAGGATAAATAAAGAACAGTATGCAGTAGAAAACAGGGCTGCCTCCTTTAACAAAACCAAAATGGATTTCCTAAAAAGGAAATTAATGGAGATAAAGGAAATAATTCTTTAAAAATAAAAAGAGTCAAGAAGATATAACAACATAACAATAATAAATGTGGATATCTCCAATAGCACAGTTTCAAAATAGACCAAGAAAACACCGAGAGACCTGTGTAACTAGATATTTTAACACTCCCCTTTCAGATAGGAAATGAATTAGTAAGGATATAGACGTTTTGAGCAAAACTATCACGACATTACTTCATAATTTTTAAGATTCATGTTGCTAATTGCCACACAATAACTAAGTAGTTATGGGGTACAGTGTAACATGTTGATAAATCTATAAAATGTGTAATTATCAAATCACCATGGTAGTTACTATGCACGTATCTCTCTATCATCGCCAATCTTCATCATTTTTTTATATTGGTAACACTCAAATCCTCTCTTCTACAAGAAATTATCATCTATTATAGTCATCCTACAGTGCTGACTACTAGAACTAGTCCTCCTATCTCGCCATAATTCTTCCCATTAATGAACCTTCCCCTGTTCCTCCTACCTCCTATTTTTCCTAGCAACTAGTAACCACTATCCTTTCACAAGTCTTCCGCTAACACTGTTAGTAATTCTCACTGATTCTATTTCTCAGCTATCTCTGGAATCTCTCTACTTCTATGAGATTAATTTTTTTAACTCTACATATGAATGAGAACATGTGCTATTGATATTGCTGCACCTGAATTATTTGACTTAACCTAATGTCCTCCAGGCTCATCCATGTTGCTGTGAATGAAAAGATTTCATTCTTTATATGGCTGAATAGGATGCCGTTGCATATATGTGCATACACCACATTTTGTTTATCCATTCATCTGTTAAAAGCCATATAGGTTGTTTTTATATCTTGGCTTTTGTGAATATTGCTGCAATAAACCTGGGAGTTTGCATATCTCTTTGTCATACTAATTTACTTTCATTTGGGTATATATCCAGTGATAGTATGCCTGGGTCTTATGGCGATTCTATTTTCATCTTTTTGAGATTCCGGAGATACTTGAGATGAACATGGATAAGTGTAAATACCTCCATACCAATTTACATTTCCATCATCCATGTCTCAAAGTTACCTTTTCTCTGTATTCTCATCAGCATTTGTGATCTTTTTCTTCCTGATAATAGCCATTCTAACCGAAGTGAGATGATATCTCATTGTAATTTTGATTTGCATTTCTCCAGTGGTTGCTGAAGTTGGGTATTTTTAAATACATTTTTTGCTTATTTTTTATTTTTTTTTGAGAAATGTCTATTCAAATCATTTGTCCATTTTTTTTGTTGTTGTTGGGGACTCATTGAGGGTACAAGAAACCATGTTACACTGGTTGCATTTGTTGGGTAAAGTCCCTCTTACAATCGTGTTTTGCCCCCAAAACGTGTGGCACACACCAAGACCCACCCACCCTCGCTCCTTCCCTCTCTCTGCTCTTCCTTTCCCCACCCCTCCCTCATTCTTTCTCTGTCTGCTCTCCCCTCCCCTCACCCCCACTATGTCAATAATTGTCATTAATTGTCCTCATATCAAACTTGCGTACATGGGATTCATGCTTCTCCATTCTTGAGATGCTTTACTAAGAATAATGTGTTCCACTTCCATCCAGGTTAATACAAAGGCTGTAAAGTCTCCATTTTTTTTAATGGCTGAATAGTATTCCATAGTGTACATATACC
>CAUYON010015015.1:0-19411 GCA_963573935.1 Arctocebus calabarensis
CCCCGAGGGGGCGGCGTTACTCCCCCCCCCCCCCCCCCCCCCCCCGCCTGCTTTCCCCGAGGTGGGGGAGTGTTTCCCAGGGCCCATGTGACTTCCACTGGCTAGTGACGATCACCAATGGTTTACCAGTCAGTAAAACTGCCAGAGGCTTTTGTGCTGTAATAATCCTTTTCCTGTTTAAAACTCCAGGGATTTTCTACTGTTGCCAGTAGTTTTTCAAGTCAGCAATTAATGGTGTGGGTTATGTAATGGCTCAGTATTAAAAATAGAAAAGACCAGAGTTTGCATCTATTTTAACTAAATCAAAACAGAGCAAGGGAAAGGGGAGGGAAGAGAGGGAAAGACTAGAGGAGGGAGGAAAAGAAATCATGTGATAAACAGTGAGATTGCTTCCTATCTCACTGGACTGGATAATACAGTTCATAAGTTACCATGCCCTTCTGCCATTCATTGCCCAAGGGCCTGCACTGCAGCCCAGCCTTTTCCAGGGAGGAGCCCCTGCTAAGAATTCTGAGGACACATGATGTCTTATGGATACTCCATAGCTCAGCCTTGGTGTGTTTTCCTGCTTCTGACAAACAAAATGGCTCAGTGAGAGTGAATCAAAATTGATGGTTTCTCCCAAGTCTAGGACTCCTGTGTCTTTGCACTCAGCCTCTTTTTTTTCTATTGCAGAGTGGAATCTTCAGCATCCTAAATCTCTATCAGTTCCTTAGTCAAAGCCACCCCAAATAAATATCCAACGTAATGAAAGCTTAAACACAGCTTTAAGGTAGACACTCTTTTTTTTTGAGACAGAGCCTCAAGCTGTCACCCTGGACAGAGTGCTGTGGCATCATAGCTCACAGTAACCTCCAATTTCTGGGCTCAAGGGAGGCTCTTGCCTCCGGCTCCCAAGTAGCTGGGACTACAGGTGTCCACCACAATGCCCGACCATTTTTTGGTTGCAGCTGTCATTGTTTGGTGGGCCCCAGGCTAGATTTGAACCTGCCAGCTCAGCTGTACATAGCTGGCGCCTTAGCCTGTTGAGCCACAGGCACCGAGCCTAAGGTAGACACTCCTAACCCTCTTACTTCCCTCATCCCCTATCCTCTTTATACTGGATTGCCACTCTTGACCCATGACAGAGAAATTTCAGGGTTACCACTGGTTCTTGTGTGACAACTGCCTCAATTCCCTATCTGCTACCCTGAATTAAGGGATATTTGTATTTTTCTACAGACTTAGTAACATTAAGAATTCTCTAATGGTGAAATACTAGGTGCCAGCTGCGTCTTGCAGAGAGATATTTTTGGAAGGAGAACTTCTAAGTGCCAGATAGAGTACATCAAAACACACCAGGTCTCTTAGTCCATTTTTTGCTGCTATAACAACACCAGACACTAGGTAATTTATAAATGACGTAGATTTACTTGGCTCCTGGCTCTGGAGGTTGAGAAGTCCAAGGTCAAGTGGGCTAGCATCTAGTGAGAACCTTCATCCTGTGTCATCCCATGGTGAAATGTGGAAGGGTAAGAGGGTACACACATACTAGAGAGGAAGGGGACCAAACTCATCCTATCGGGAACCCTCTCAGCGTATATGGCTTTAATCTATTCATGAGAGCAGAGTCCTCATGACCTAATCACTTTGTAAAAGACCCACCTCTCAACTTGTGCATTAGGGATTAAGTTACCAACACATAAACTTTGATGGACACGCTCAAACCCTAATGCCAGGCTCCCTACCAAATCACCTCGAAAGGAACTTATAGAGGGTTCAGTGAATCACCTGATGGAGCCTGCATACAGCCTGTGAAGAAAGTACTTTGCTTCCCTGGTTCTCAGGCGACAGGGAGTGTGATTGCTTTGAAGAAGCAGCTCACTGCTTCCCAAAGACTGAATCCAAATAGGTTTGATGGGGTTAGGGGGAAAGAGACCTGAAAAATCTAGGTGATCAATAGAATGATTTGCAAGTAATATTTATTTATTTATTTTTGAGACAGAGCCTCAAGCTGTCACCCTGGATAGATTGCCATGGCATCACAGCTCACAGCAACCTCCAATTCCTGGGCTTAAGCGAGTCTCTTGCCTCCACCTCCCAAGGAGCTGGGACTAAGGTGCCCGCCACAACGCCCAGCCATTTTTTGGTTGCAGCCGTCATTGTTGTTTGGTGGGCCTGGGCTGGATTTGAACCCGCCAGCTCAGGTGTACGTGGCTGGCACCTTAGCCCATTGAGCCACAGGTGCCGAGCCTGCAAGTAATATTTAAATATTGTGATTTCCACACCTGCCCTTCACACTCCATTCTCCGAGCTTTCGTCTGTACTGGTATGGAAGCGTGTCAACAGCTCAGAATCACACTGGTCCTAGCTCCACCCAGCCCCACTCAGGACTGGCCAACCTAGTGGAATTGCAGTAAAAGGAACAGAGTTCTAGGCATCAGTTCACCAGGTAAGACTGGGGGCATGGGGGGTTGTAGACCTTCCTTAGTGATCTTTAATCCTATTACCCTTGACTGTGAAGTGCCTGTGATGTGGCATTTCTCTTATCTTTGTGGTAGTTTTTTTTTTTGAGACAGAGTCTCAAGCTGTCACCCTGGGTAGAGTGCTGTAGCATCACAGCTCACAGCAACCTCCAACTCCTGGGCCCAAGTGAGTCTCCTGCCTCCGCCTCCCAAGTAGCTGGGACTACAGGTGCCCGCCACAACACCTGGCCATTTTTGGTTGCGGCTGTCATTGTTGTTTGGCAGGCCCAGGCTGGATCCGAACCCGCCAGCTCAGGTGTACGTGGCTGGCGCCCTATCCCGTTTAGCCACAGGTTCCGAGCTGATGCAAAAATTCTTAATAAAATCGTAGCCAGTAGATTACAGTTACACGTTAAAAAAATCATTCATTACAATCAAGTACTCAATAAATGGTGGGATACAAGGGATCCCATTCCATGGATACAAGGCTGATTTGACATATGCAAGTCCATAAATGTAATTCACCATATTAACAGAAGACCATATAATCCTCTCAACAGATGCAGAAAAGGCATTTGGTAAAATTCAGCATTCTTTTCTAATTAGAACACTTAAGCATTTGGGCATAGGTGGCACATTTCTCAAACTGTTTGAAGCCATCTATGACAAACCCACAGGTAATATACTGAATGGAGTAACACTGAAAGCTTTTCTACCTAGAATTGGACAAAGGTTAACCAAACAAGGTTATCCTCTATCACAGCAGTTCTCAACCTGTAATAACAATGAAAATAAATCGCAGCATTAGGAAGGTTGAGAACCACTGCTCTATCACCACTACTATTCAACCATAGTGCTAGAAGTTCTAGCCAGTACCATCAGACAAGAGAAGGAAAAAAGGGCATCCGAATGAGGACAGAGGTGGTCAAACTCTCGCTCTTTGCCGATGATAAGATCTTATACATAGAGAACTCCAAAGACTCAACCACAAAACTCCTGAAAGTGATCAAAAAATACAGCAATGTCTCAGGATATAAAATCAATGTCTGCAAATCAGTAGACTTTATATATGCCACTAATAACCAAAATGAGAAGCTAATCAAGGACACGATTCCCTTGACAGTATCTTCAAAAAATATGAAATTCCTCTCCTAACAAGAGATGAAGGACCTCTACAAAGAAAATTATGAAACCCTAAGAAAGGAAATAGCAGAGGATATTAACAAATGGAAGAACATACTATGCTCTTGGCTGGGAAGAATCAACATTGTGAAAATATCTGTACTGCCCAAAGCAATCTACAGATTCAATGCAATAACCCCTCTTAAAATACCATTATCATACTTTCAAGATTTGGAAAAAGTAATTCTTCACTTTTGTATGGAACCAGAAGAAACCCTGTATAGCCAAGGTAATTCTTAGTAATAAAAATAAAGCTGGAGGCATCAGCCTACCAGACCTTTGACTATACTACAAGGCCATAGTAATCAAAATAGCATGGTATTGGTGCAAAAATATTGACATTTGGAACCAAATAGAAAACCATGTGATGAAACTAACATCTTACAGCCACCGGATCTTTGATAAACAAAACAAGACCATACACTGGGGAAAAGAATTCCTATTCAACAAATGGTGCTGGGGCCAGTTGCGGTGGTTCATGCCTGTAATCCTAGCACTCTGGGAGGCTGATTTGGGTGGATAGCTTAAGCTCACAAGTTTGAGACCAGTGTGAGCAAAAGCGAGACCCTGTCTCTACTAAAAATAGAAAAAACTGAGGCAAGAGGATTGCTTGAGCCTAAGAATTGGAGGTTGCTATAAGCTATGACGCCACAGCACCCTACCCAGGATGACAGCTTAAGACTCTGTCGAAAAAATAAAAGTGCTGGGAGAACTGGATAAACACCTGTAGAAGAGTGAAACTGGTCCTTTACCTCTCACTACTTAACAAAAATTGGTTCAAGATGGATAAAAGATTTTAATCTAAGGCATGAAGCAATAAAAATTCTCAAAGAAAGGGTGAGGAAAACACTTGAAGATATTGGCCTGTGGAAAGACTTTATGAAGAAGACTTCTGGGGCAATTGCAACAACAGAAACAAATGGGACTTAACTAAACTGAAAAGCTTCTGTACAGCAAAGGAAACAACAACCAAAGCAAACAGACAGACTTCAGAGTGGGAAAAGGTATTTGTACGTTATGAATCTAAAAAGCTTGATAACTAGGATCTATAGAGAACTGAATTTAATTAATAAAAAAAGACCCAACAATCCAATAGATCACTGGGCAAGAGACATGGATAGAACCTTCTCTAAAGAAGACAGGTGAATGGCTAACAAACATATTAAAAGTGCTGATCATTCCTAATCATGAGAGAAATGCAAATCAAAACTACCCTGAGATTTCACCTAATCCCAGTGAGAATGGCCCACATCACAAAGTCTCAAAGTTGCAGATGCTGGTGTGATTGTGGAGCGAAGGGAACACTTAGACACTGCTGGTAAAGCTGCGAACTCATACAACCTTTTTGGAAGGAAGTATGGTGAATACTCACTCAAATTAGACCTCCCATTTGATCCTGCAATCCTATTACTAGGCATCTGTACCTAAAAGGAAAACAGAATCATTTTATCTTAAGGACATGTGCACTACACTGTTTATCACAGCTCAATTTATAATCGCCAAAATGTGGAAACAGCCTAAATGCCCATCAACCCAGGAATGGATTAACAAGTTGTCATATATGTATACCATGGAATGCTATTAAAGAAGATGGAGACTTTATATCTTTTGTATTAACCTGGATAGAGGTGGGATGCATTCTTCTTAGTAAAGCATCACAAGAATGGAGAAGCAAGAATCCAATGTACTCAATTCTAGTATGAAGGCAGTAGATGAGCTAATACAAGGGGGGCAGTGAGCGTCAGAGCATGTGGGGAGAGGGGAGGAGGGAAGGGGATTAGGAGTCATGGTGTATGGTACACCTCTTAGGGGCAGGACACAATTATAAGAGGGACCTTATCTAACAAATGCAATCAGTGTAACCTAATTCTTTGTACCCTCAATACATCCCAAATAATAATAAAAAAAAAATTCATGTGGAAAGCAAGAGACTAAGAATAACCCCAATTACTTTTTAAAAAGAATGAAGTTAGAGGACTCATATCTCTCAGTTTCAAAACTTACTCAAAGATATAGTAATTGAGACTACGTGGTACTGGCATAGGACAGACATATCACTGGAATATATTAGAAATTTCAGAAATAAAGTATTACCTTTATGACTAGTCAGGAGGATGCCAAAATAATTCAACAGGAAAGAATAGTTTTCAATAATTGCTGCTGGGGCTTGGTGCCTGTATTCAGTGGTTAGAGCGCCAGCCATATACACTGAGACTGGTGAACCCAGCTAGGGCCTGCTAAACAATGACAACTACAACAACAACAACAAAATAGCTGGGCATTGTGGCAGGCACCTGCTGAGGCAAGAGAATCACTTAAGCCCAAGACTTTGAGGTTCCTGTGAGCTGTGATGCCACCTTACTCTACCAAGGGTGACAAAACAAAGCTGTCTTAAAAAAGAAAATTGCTGCTGGGACAACTGGGTATCTACATGCAAAAGAATAAAGCTAGACTACCCTCACTCACAACAGTATACAAAAGTTAACTCAAATTGGGACATAGACTTAAATTTAAGAGCAAAAAAATTTCTTTGAAGAAAAAACATGGATGTAAATCTTTGTGACCTTGGATTTTATAGTGGTTTCATAGATAGGGTGACAAAAACAGACCCAAAGTAAAACTAAATTGAACTTCATTAAAATTAAATATGTTTTTGCTTTAAAGGGCCCTGTGAAGTAAGTGAAAAGGTAATTCACAAAATGGGAGAAAATGCTGCAAATCACATATCTGTTAAAAGACTAGTATCAACAATATACACAGAACTCTTACAATAAAAAGAAAAATAACCCAACTTAAAAATGAGTAAAATATTTGAATAAACATTTCTCCAAAGAAGATATGCAGATGGTCAATACATACATGAAGAGATGCTTAACATGATTAGTCACTAGGGAAATGAAGATCAAACCCACAGTGAGATACCACTTCACTTTGTACTCACTTCAAAAGGGGGAGCAGTAACAGTTGTTAACAGGTGTGTGGGGATTTTGGCACCCTCATACATTGGTGCAGCTGCTTTTGTAACATTTGGCACTTTCTCAGAAACTTAAACCATAAATTTAGCAAATGACTCAGCAGTACTAACACCTTAGAGAACTGAAAACATATGTTCATACAAAATCTTGTACATGAATGTTCACAACAGCATTTTTCATAATTGGGGAAAAGTAGAAACTACCCAAATGTCCAACTACTGATAAGATTAGATAAAAAAAAGTGTGATATATCTATATGATAGGCTATTAGCAATAAGGAATGAAATTCTGGTACATGCTGCAACATTGATGAACCTTGAAAACATTATCCTAAGTGAAAAAAGCAAGATACAAAAAGCACCATAGTATGATTCTAATTATATGGACTGTCCAGAATAGGTGAATCCATAGAGACCAAAAGTAGATTAGTGGTTACCCAAGGCTGGGGAGAAGGGGAGAAGAGACTGAGAGTTAATGAGTACAGAGTTTCTTTTAGGGGTGATGAAAAAAAGTATTCTGAAATTAGATAGTGGTGATGTTTGCATAATCCTGTGAATGTAGTAAAATCTCAATCATACACTGTAAAGGGAGAATTAATTTTGTGGCATGTGAATTGTATCTCAACAGAAGCAACAAACACATGATAGAATTTTAAGACAAATACATGTTAAGTCCTATAACTTCTACTGCTTGGAGGATCTGTCCAGTTCTGTCAGTGGAAAGTTAAAGTCCTTAGCTGTTATGATGTTGTTTATCACTTTGTTGAGATCTAGTAGGATTTGCAATATAAATCTTGGTTCACCTGTGTTAAGTGCATAAAAATGTAAAATTGTTGGGTTCTTACTGCATGGTTTCCTTTACCATTATATAATGACCATGTTTGTATTTATTTTTGTTATTTTGAAGTCTGTATTATCTGATAGGAGAACAGCTACACCAGCTTTTGGTTTGCGTTTGTATGGAATGCTGTTTTCCAACCCTTTGAGTCTTAATGAGTCATTGTGGATTAGATGGGTTTCCTAGCGACAGCAGTTACTTGGCTTGCATTTTTCTATCTATTCAGAAAGCCCATGTCTCTTAAGAAGGGAGTTCAGTCCCTTATTTATTTATTTATTTTTTGAGACAGAGCCTCAAGTTGTCACCCTGGATAGAGTGCTGTGGCATCACAGCTCATAGCCAACCTCCAATTCCTGGGCTCAAGCGAGTCTCTTGCCTCCACCTCCCAAGTTGCTGGGACTACAGGCGCCCGCCACAAAGCCTGGCCATTTTTTGGTTGCAGCCATCATTGTTGTTTGGCAGGCCCGGCCTGGATTGGAACCCGCCAGCTCAGGTGTACGTGGCTGGCGCCTTAGCCTGCTGAGCCACAGGCGCCAGCCAGTCCCTTATTTATTGAAAGAATTGCCAAGTAGGGTAGATTTCACTTCATCCTGTTGAATAGAACTTTACTGCTTTGTTTTGCCTCTTGAGCTATTGTGGTATTTGGGCTCTGATTTTGCATTTGGATGATTTTACACTGGTGGTTATCTGTTGTGCTGATCAGTGTATTGTGCAGATCTGAGTACTTCCTACAAGGTAGGTCTCCTCTTGACAAATTCCCTCAGCGATTGCTTGCCTTGAGAATGTCTTTATTTCTCCCTCATCTAAGAAACATAGTTTTGCGGGATACAAAATTCTAGGTGGGCCATTATTCTGTCTTGAGAAGACTGAAAATGGGGCCCCAATCCCTTCTGTCTTGTAAAGTCTCAGTTCAGAATTCTGCAGTTAGCCTGATATGTTTTCTTTTGTAAGTTACCCGATGCTGTCACTGTATGATTCATTAGGAGTTCTTCCTTCATGTTAAATTTGGCCAGTCTGATGACTACATGTTGTGGTGATTACCTCTTGGCAGTAAATTTCCGTTGAGCTTCTAGTACCTGTATGTCCAGATTTCTAGCAAAACCTGGGAGATTTTCCTTAACTGTTCCCACATGTTTGTTTTTCAGGCCTTTTGTATTTTCTTCTTCACCCTCAGGGATGCCTATGATCCTTATTATGTTAGGCATCTTTACCTAATCCTTATTCCTTATAGGCTTTGTTCATTTCTCTTATTTCTTTGTTCTTTTTTTTTTTAATGACTTATTTAATGCAAAGGTGTTGTCTTCTAGCTCTGAGATTCTTTCTTCTACCTGATCTAGTCTATTCTTAAGAATTTCTGTATTTCCTTGTATGAATTTTTTATTTCTAGACACTCTGCTTGATTTTATTAAAATAATTCCATTTCTTTGGTGAATTTTTCCTTTCATTTCCTGCATTGCTTTTGTGGTTTCTTTGTGCTGGGTTTGTTTTCTCTTTCATTTCATTTAACTTCCTTATAATTCATATTTGAAATTATTTATCATTTATTTCAATATTCTCATTTGGTTGGTTTCCATTGGTTCAGAGTTAATGTTTTCTTTTGTGGGTTTCCTTTCACCCTGATTTTCATGTTTCTGGAGTTCTTTCACCGATTCCTTCTCATCTAGAGCCCTGTGGCTTCTCATTTTTGAATTTTTATGCCCAGTTTAATCTCTGAGATGACAGGGGTGCTTGTGGGTGAGACTCAACCATACCCTATATTATTGAGTCTGTAAATGCAGTAAAGGGTATGACAATTGACCTCCCTCTCATGAGGTGGCAGCTACTACAAGGAATAAACTGCAGAGTTATTTTTGGGTCCTATGATTGGCTCTAGTCTCTCAGGAGAAGCACTTGATTGCCCCAGGTGGTAGGTGGGGCCCTGGAACTCCACCAGAGGCAGGGTAGGAAAGTGGGGTTAGACAGGGCTGGGTTGGGTGAGCTTGCCTTCAGGCTTCTCCTGGCAAGGTATTTGTTTTAGCAAGGGTCAAAGGTCTGTGCCCAGCTTCTAGATAAAGTTGCCAGATTGGGGCTGAAGTGGTCTCACTCAACCAGAAAGTCTGCTGTGGAGGCAGGACTTTCTGAGATTCATAGTCTGGAGAGGACCTGGCTTCTCTCTATCCTCCACTGGTCTGTGGTTTTCCTTTGCCCTCTGGTAGCAGGCAGTTGAAGTGTCCCACACCCGTCACAGGCTGGGAAGTTCTTTGCCCAGGATCCTAGCCTGCGCTGATAGTGTGGCCCTCCTGTAGGTGGAGGGGTGCCCCGAAACCACAATGCAGCTAGGACCTGCATTGCACTGTCCTGTGTGATCTGGCCATGTTAGCACCCTCACCTCCCAAGGCTAATCCACAAATCTCACCTCCATTCCCCCAAGCAATGCAAATGAGATTTGGGGGTATGGGGTCTGGCCTGCAGAGTGTCCCCACCTCTCTGAAGATCAGTCACTGAGGGAGAAGTGCACTGGTCCTGAATTGCCTGTTCACAGGATGCCCAAGCAGGTTCAATGTCCCTCTGCCTCCGGTCATTACTTGCCTTATGGAGTTGTTAGGCAAATAGCACCAGGCAGCGCTGGCGGGCAGAGAGCTCACCGTCTGAGCACCTCTCAGTCTGCGGTAGGACCCCTACAGTAAAGGTCTGAACCCTTTTCTCTGTGGAAGCCTCAGTGTGGTGGCTCAGTTGTCTCTCTCAGCAGCTATGGGGTATGGGAGGGGAAAGGGAGAAAAGCCTGTATGAAGGAAAGCTAGCCCTCTGGTCGTGTCTGTTCCTCTTTCTGGGAGGCTGCTTGCTGAGAATGTCCAGGCACTAGAGTCAGGCAGAGCTCTTAGGAAACATTGGATCTCGTGGCTTCTGCAGTCTGGGCCAGAGTTAGGAAATGTCTATGTGGAAAAGAGCAAGACAAACTCAAGGAGTTGAAGCTTCCTGGGGAGGACAAAGGTGCATGGTGGGTAGTGAGGCAATATGGCTCCTGCCAACTCGGCTCAGATCTGTAGAGATGGGTGCCCCAGTGGGGCTAGGAGCTTGGTACTCTCTCCACTAGATGTTTCCAGCTAATTGGCAGCAGCAGCCTCTGGGCTTATGTGGGCAGATAGTTTCTCTAGTATTCCAGGAACCTGCTAACCATCAGAGATAGGAGGGAGAGAGAAACAAACGACTCCACCTGCCCTTCTTACTGGACTCAAAGCCTCTTTGCTGATACCTTCCTCCTTCATGTTTTGCTCTCCAGTTTGTTTCCATGGAGTCTCCTGAAGGTTCTGGGACCCTTCCCTCAGACCCATACCCAATCTATGTTTGTCTATTTGTTCTTTTTTTTGTTTTCATCTAAAACTTATTATTGAGACTCATACAGATCCTACCAGATCTAAGCAAAGAGATAAATGGTCGCATTATAATTGCTGGACTTCAATACCCTACTGACATAGCTGGCCAGATCATTGAAGCAGAAAATCAATAAAGAAACTCTGTACTTACGGGGCTGTGGAACAAATGGACCTAACAGACATTTATAGAACATTGTACCTCAAAACAATTATTTCACATTAACACATCAGACATTCTCTAAGATTGATTATGGTAGGCCACAAAACGTATCTCAGAAAATTCAGAAAATTCAAAAAAAATCAACAAAATCAAATCATGTATCTTCTCAAACCACAGAGAAAGAAAACTATAAATTATTTACAAGAAGAATACTCAAATCTACACAAAGTCATGGAAATTCAACAACCTGCTGCTCAATGATCCTTGAGTGAATGATGAAATTAATATGGAAATCAAAAGATTCCTTAAACTAAACAACAAAGGAGACATAAGCTATCAAAACCTGTGGAATAGGCTCGGCGCTTGTGGCTTAGAGGGCTAAGGCGCCAGCCACGTACACCTGAGCTGGCGGGTTCAAATCCAGCCTGGGCCCACCAAACAACAATGACGGCTGCAACCAAAAAAAAAAAAAAATAGCCGGGCATTGTGGCGGGTGCCTGTAGTCCCAGCTACTTGGGAGGTGGAGGCAGGAGACTCGCTTGAGCCCAGGAATTGGAGGTTGTTGTGAGCTGTGATGCCACCGCACTCTACCCAGGGCGACAGCTTGAGGCTCTGGCTCAAAAACAAAAACAAAAACAAAAAAACACCTGTGGAATATAGCAAAAATAGTCCTAAAGGGAAAATTATAGCCTTAAATGCCTACATCAAAAAGACAGAGAGTTCACATATTAACAACCTAATAACACATCTCAAGGATCTAGAAAAGGAAGAGCAAGCCAAACCCAAAGCCAGCAGAAGAAAAGAAAGAATATGAAGCACAGATACACATATAGACTTAATATCCATGTTACTAAAATTTTATAAAGGAGTGAGTAGGAGAAAATTTCTGAAAAGTCTCCTTAGGGTTGATCATGTAAAAAAAAAAAAAAGACCAAATATACATTGGTCTAGAAATAGGCCTATAGATGTTTACAAAGAAAAGCAGAGAATTATCATAACATTCAGGAGAGAATGCTGGGTGGCTTCTACAGTGCTGATTATTGCCTCTTCATCTGGGTGGACCACTTGATATTTGCCTTATAAATATGCATTAGTCTCTATGTTCATGATTTATGTACTTTTGTGATAATTGTTACATTTCACAATGAAAAGAGTTAAACTAGTGTAAACTTTAGTTTGAAATGTAGAAATGCAGAATATTAGACTTTCTAGGCACTTAATTAAAATAATAAATGGTAGCTGGATGTGGTGGCTCACACCTATAATCCTAGCACTTTGGGAGGCTGAGGCAGGAGTTGCTTTAGGCCAGGAGTTGGAGACCAGCCTGACCGCGAGTGAGACCCTGTTTCTACTAAAAATAGAAAAATTAGCCAGAAAAATATGGTGGTGTGCACCTGTCATCCCAGCTACTTGGGAGACTGAGACAGGATTGCTTGAGCGCAGGAGTCTGAGGTTGCAATGAGCTATGATGATACCACTGCACGCTAGCCTGGGTGACAGAGTGAGACCCTGTCTCAAACTGCCCCGACAAAACAAGAAACAATAATAAATGTCAACTCATGAAACTAAACAAAACCAGAAATGCCTGTTCTGTTTATTTTTTGTTCAGATGGGCCCAGTTCTTCATCCATCCACTAATGATCAGAGATGCAATTGACCGTGAAGTTGAAGCTGTTGATAGTGGTAAGAGAAGTGCTTTATGTCTTGCTATAGTTTTTTTCTTTTATCTAATCGGATACTTAGCACAAACATCCATCTTATCATTAGACCATTTTATCTTTATATTTTAAAGGGCTTAATTGACATAGAAGTGTTGTATTTATTCCCAAAGTTGTTAGATGTCTAATTCATTATAGAGATGAAATAAATTAAAAAGATGGTGAATTTTAGTTTTATATCATTTGTTTACTGAGAGTTTTACCTTTGCAGGAGAGGAGACTAACTCTTATGTCCTTTTTTACCTAGGTCTGTAGGTGCTTTATGGCTTGCATTTTGGTATTTCTGGAAACAATTTAGATATTTTTGTGGATAAATGAAATACCTGACTAGGAAGTACATTTAATTTTTCTTTTTGACTGTTTCTCTTTTCTTTGAGATTTAAAGAATGAAGGCAATAAGGAAAACTGTGTGCTTATATAGGGGGAAGCTTCATTATAGCTCTGTCCTGTAAATATTCCTTAATTGTAGATTATCTCTGCTTGCCTTATTTTTAGCAATAGAAACATGTAACACTAGACTTGGGGGACTTCCAGTATATATAAGTTAGATATGACTTACAACAACTGAAGAGACAAACTCCATATTTGTTTCTTTTTTTGTAGTATTTTCCTCCTTGGCTTGATTCATTGTCTAGTTCTAATGATGATTTATTGCATTCACCGTGCTGAGTGAAATACAGATCGTGTCTGGAAGTTTAACTTATAGAAATGTCTCTAGCTGTGGCCATCAGCTTATTTATAGAAGGATAGGATGGTAAGGTTCCTACCAGCTCTAGAAGCTCCTTGAAATCAAAGATTTGTTTTCTTCATTTTTCTTACTTGCCTACCATGTTATCTGTTTATCTTTGATATAGTTAAATATCTGTTGAATGGATAAAAAACAAAAACCACTAAGGAAAACTTGAAAAGTCCTTTCTACATTTTGAGACTTAAGCACCATATTTGTGTCTTAAATGCTTTCTAGTATGTTTCCTTCACATAGTTTCTACAGTGGGTTGAAATCAGTGTTTAAAAAAGTAGACCTTTAATTCAATTTTCAATGTTTATCAGAATATATTTGATTATGCTTTGAAAAATTATGTAGAAATATATATGTGATAAGTGATAGGCACATATGTACTTAAGTATATAGTTTTGGTTTATGCTGAAATTAAGTTAAATATCTTTAATTTGTGTTGTGTTTTTGTTTTTGTTATTTGAATTTAATGATAGGAGATCAAGGTTTCAATTTGTGTTCTAACAGTTATAACTGCTATAATAAATTACTTAAATATTCATTAATTAGTTTTAAAAGCTCAATAATCAGATTTTTAAAAATTCTATTAAGAGGTAACAGTCGTTCCAGTATCACTGAGGTGTTACTTGTTTTGTTTACATTTTTTTAGTTGTTTGCCTGCTTGGATGGCCAATTGCGTGTATAAGGAGATAAAGGGAAGTTCAAAAGCCTTGGCAGGTCCATCTTCTCATAGGGTTATTTTCCTTTTCTTTTACTCATCTCTACCCACTTATGGAAGAGATTCTTTGTTTCCTGACTTTTTAATTTATGCACTCATACTATATTACTTCATCACTATTCCCTGGATTCATAATTCTATTTTTGGTCAAATCTTTTAATAGAGACATAACAGTAGGTTTTTAAAATGGATTAATGATTGCTAAAAGAAGATCATGGAGAAAAAGAAAAGCTATTTCTTTTTTCTTTCTCTTTTTTTTTTTTTTTTTGTGAGACAGAGCCTCTAGCTTTCACCCTGGATAGAGTGCTGTGGCATCCCAGCTCACAGCAATCTCCATTTCCTGGGCTCAAGCAATTCTTCTACCTCCGCCTCCCAAGTACTACGGGCGCTCGCCACAATGCCCGGCCATTTTTTGGTTGCAGCCGTCATAGTTGTTTGGCGGGCCCAGGCTGGATTCGAACCTGCCAGCTCAGGTGTATGTGGCTGGTGCCTTAGCCACATAAGCCACAGACGCTGAGCTGCTATTTATTTTTTCTTTGAGACAAGGTCTCACTGTGTCACCTTGGCTTGTGTGCAGTGATGGGACCACAGCTTACAACAACCTTACACTCTTGGGCTCAAGTGATCCTCCTGTCCCAGCCTCCCAAGTAGCTGGGACTATAGGCATGTGCCATCATGCCTGGCTGATTTCTTTCTTTCTTTCTTTCCTTTTTTTTTTGAGACAGAGTTTCTTGTGTTGCACGGTAGAGTGCGGTGGCGTCACAGCTCACAGCAACCTCAAACTCTTGGGCTTAACCCAGTGGTTCTCAACCTTTTTAATGCCACAATGTATTTTCATTGTTAAAAAGGGATCACAACCCACAGGTTGAGAACCACTGACTTAAGCGATTCTCTTGCCTGAGCCTCCTAAGTAGTTGGGACTACAGGTGCCTGCCACAATGCCTGACTATTTTGTGGTTGTAGTTGTTGTTTGGCAGGTCCGGGCTGGGTTTGAGCCCTCCAGCTCTGGTGTTTGTGCTGGCACCCTAGCCGCTGAGCTACAAAAACCAAGCCTGTTTTTGTTTTTAATTTTTTTGTAGGGATGAGGTCCTGCTATTGGCCAGGGTGGTCTCAAACTACTGGCCTCCAGAGAGCCTCCTGCCTTGGCCTCCCAAAGCTCTGGGATGACAAGTGTGAGCTACTGTGCCTGGCCTTATTCTCAATAATTAAGCCTTTATTTTAATAATAGTTCATACTCTTACATAAACATGTATATTTGCCTATGTAGTATGTCTTAGTGATTGATATAGGTGATATATCAAAAGTTCTTTTTTATCCAATCAAGTGGCACTGTGGTCTCTTAAGTGTTCAGATATTTACATTCTATTTTTATCAGTTTTATGGGATCTTAAATCAGTTTTTGTGAATACATTTATATGTCTTTGGTGTTTCTTTGGTATTAGCTACCTGTTGCTGCCAAACAGATTGCCAGAAACTTAGTGGATTAAAATAAAATTTATTTTCTCAGTTTCAGAAGTCAGAAGTTATAGAATGTTTTTGGAGGCTGTAGGGGAGAACCTGTTTCCTTTCCTTTTCCAGCTTCTAGATGCCATCTATGCTTCTAGGTTATGGGCCCTTTGTTCATCTTTTCTCTTCTCTGGCTCCTGCATCTCTCCTGACATCTTTTTTTGGCTCTGAGCCTCCTGCCTCCCACTTTTAAGGACCTTTATGATTATACTGGTTTTACCTGGATAATCTAGAATAATCTCTTCTTGTCAGGCTCCTTTACTCAATTACATCTGCAAAGTCCCTTTTACAGGTATTGAGAAATAGGATGTGGACATCTTTGGGAGGCCATTATTCAACCTAACATACTTAATAGAGGAATTGTTTCTCTTATGTTGTAGCCGTATCTTCATATTTTTTATAGAGACTTTTAAGAAATTCCTCTGCTGAAGCTATGGTTATATATTTTAGTGTCTCATCTTTGATTTAGCCTCTTTGGTTTATAATTATTTTCTTGAAAGTGCTTATTTCTGCTTCTTTCCATCACTATTTTGTAACTTCTACTCTCTCACAAAGTGTAATGATAATGGCCCCCTAACTGGTTTTCTTGCTTGTACCCTTGAGTCATTCTATTCTGTACATTTGCAACCAGAATGAGCTTACTAAAAGTCCAAATCTGATAATGTAATTCTCCCAAGAAAGCATCTTCAGTGCCTTACTTACCATGTCCTGTGGATAGATAATAATTGCTAAAATTTATTGGGAATTTGTTGTGTGTGTTATTGCTATTACCTTCTTTATCCTTATGGAACATATAGTAAAACATGCTTAGAAGGTTAAATAATAAACCAAAATCCTAGAATAGGTTGTTTCTCTAAGGATCTGTCATCAATAATGATGTATGATACCAAGGTCTGTACTTGAACACATGTATTATTGTGTATTCCCCAAGATCTTATCAGGCACTTTCAAAAATTCTTTCTTTCTTTTTTTTGAGATAAGAGTTTCACTCTGCCCTGGGTATAGTGCCCATGGTGTCCTATCTCACAGCAACTTTAAACTCTTGGGCTCAAGCTTTCCTCTTGCCTCAGTCTTCTGAGTAGCTAGGACTATAGGCACCCATCTCAATGCCTGGCTAGTTTTTCTATTTTTAGTAGAGATGGGATCTCGCTGTTGCTCAGGCGCTCCATCTGCCTTAGTTTCCCAGAGTGCTAGGATTACAGGTGTGAGCTACTACACCTGGTTTCAAAAATTATTTCTTGCTTATCTGTTCAGACTGATCTTTTATCTTTTCTTTGATTCAGAACTTTGTTTAACCATATTACATTTTTGTTTTTCAGAAGTGCCATGTTCTCCTTTCCTTTTTGCTCCTTAGAATTCATTGTATACTCTCCATTCTTTCTCTCTCCTTTCTCCAGAAAAACTCTTTATTTATCTTTTAAGTCTCAGCTCGAGTCAGCCCCAGGAAACCTCTCTCCTAGATGTCCATCCTCCAAAGTAAATTCATCTCAAAAATAAATTGACAATTAGGTCAGTTGATACTCCTTATACTTTTTCTTTTTTGTCTTAAATACATTAAAAAATTTATGTGCTTTTAAATAAATCATTGTATTTTAAAAATTAATTCACAGTTTTATAGAATTTACAGGGAGCATGAAATCAAACAATGTTTAAGCAATAGATAGAAGCATAATAACTTTATGAAAGTTAGAACTCCAAGGAGTTTGCAACACAGCTCACTAGCCACAAAATCCTAAAATGGAACACAAATCTTTTATAGTGCTAGGAATCTTTTAACCTAATGTTTTCATTTACAAATGTGAAAACCAAAATAATATTAATGATAATATTTTACTATTTTACTGAGGGCTCATATATGTTAATAAGCATACATACTCTCCTAAGCTTGTATACCCATCCCTGAACTTCTTATCTGACTTTACCCTTTTATTCTTCCCCAAATGATCACTTTCTAATATAACACATAATTTATATATTTATTAGTCTATATTCCTTATCTTTTTTTCATAATATCCTATGGTGGAATTTAACCAAAGTGAATTTTAATTTCCCACTGGACTCCCAAGTGCTTTCATCATTAAACAGTTCCACTGGCCACTGGCTACCTTTGCTTTGGTTAAGATTTTTTTTTATGTCTCACTTTATTGCCCTCAGTTGAGTGCCATGGTATCACATCTCACAGCAACCTCCAACTCCTGGCCTTAGACGATTCTCTTGCCTCAGCCTCCCGAGTAGCTGGGACTACAGGCCCCCACCACAATGCCGGGCTATTTTTTGTTGTTGTTGCAGTTTGGCCAAGGCTGGGTTTGAACCTGCCACCCTCAGTATATGGGACCAGCACCTTACCCACTGAGCCACAGGTGCCGCCCTGGTTAAGGTATTTTTTATCTTAAAAGCCTTTGGATTTACAATTTTCACATATAGAAAACTCTTCTCCAAGGTACTCTTATGATGTGATCCTCACATCATTTGGTTTTCTATTTACTTGTTATCTCCTCAGAGAGGCCTTCTGTGCTCACTCTGTCCTTAGTCTTTATTCCTTTGCCCAGCTTTTTTTTTTTTTTTTTTTTTTTAATGGGGAGTCATTGAGGTTATAAGAAACCAGTTAACACTGATTGCATTTGTTGGGTAAAGGTCCTCTTACAATCGTATTTTGCCCCCAAAGGTGTGGCACACACCAAGACCCCACCCCCCTCGCTCCTTCCCTCTCTGTTCTTCCTTTCCCACCCCTCCCTCATTCTTTCTCTCTCTCCCTCCCCCACCCCCACCGTGTCATTAATTATCATTAATTGTCATCATATCAAAATTGAGTACATGGGATTCATGCTTCATTCTTGTGATGCTTTACTAAGAATAATGTGTTCCACTTCCATCCAGGTTAATACAAAGGCTGTAATGTCTCCATTTTTTTTTTAATGGCTGAATAGTATTGCATAGTGTACATGTACCACGGCTTGTTAATCCGTTCCTGGCCAGCTTTTTTTTAAATAGCACCAATCACTGACATTATATTAATGTAACATGTTTCTACCTCCAGCAACTATTTCATTAGTACTTGACGCACAGTAGATGTTCGGTACATATTTGTTGAAAAAAAATGTATCTTTCTTAATCCTTATAAGAATCTTATGAGCTAGGTACTATTAACTTCATTTTATAGAAGCAGAAATGGAATCAGGGAAGTTAAATAACTTCCTTAAGGTTGTATAGTTTAGTAAGTGACAGACTGGCTTCTGGCTGTCTCAGTCATTTTGGGCTGTTGTAACAGAATACCATAGACTATGTAACTTATAAACAACAGAAATTTTTATTTGTTTGTTTGTTTGTTTATGAATGACAGGGTCTTGCTCTGTCATCTGGGCTAGAGTGCAGTGATATCATAACTCATGGGAACCTCAAATTCCTGGTCTCCAGTGATCTTCCCAGCCTCCCATGTAGCTAAGAGCATATGCATTCCACCAAATCTGGCTAATTTTTCCTATTTTTGGTAGAGATAAAGTGTCTTTTTTTTTTTTTATACACATGTACTTTTATTGTAACAAAGCAACTTGTGCACTTGTACACTTTTATTTTTTTATTTTTTTAAATTTTTTGAGACAGAGCCTCAAGCTCTCACCCTGGATAGAGTGCTGTGGCATCATAGCTCACAGCAACCTCCAATTCCTGGGCTCAAGCGAGTCTCTTGCCTCCACCTCCCAAGAAGCTGGGACTACAGGCGCCCACCACAATGCCCGGCCATTTTTTGGTTGCAGCAGTCATTGTTGTTTGGCGGGCCCAGGCTG
>CAUYON010015018.1:0-24419 GCA_963573935.1 Arctocebus calabarensis
TCTGATTCAAAATATGCAAATATCCTTTCCCCTTGGGTAGGTTGTCTATTTGCTTTGGTTGTTGTCTCCTTAGCTGTAGAGAAGCTTTTGAGTTTAATTAAGTCCCATTTGTTTATTTTTGTTGTTGTTGCAATTGCCATGGCAGTCTTCTTCATGAAGTCTTTCCCCAGGCCTATATCTTCCAGTGTTTTTCCTATGCTTTCTTTCAAGATTTTTATTGTGTCATGCCTTAAATTTAAGACCTTTATCCAACTTGAATCAATTTTTGTGAGTGGAGAAAGGTGAGGGTCCAGTTTCAGTCTTTTACATGGTGACATCCAGTTCTCCCAGCACCATTTATTATATAGGGAGTCTTTCCTCCAGTGGAAATTCTTGTTTGGCTTATCGAAGATTAGGTGTTTGTAAATTGTTGGTTTCATTTCCTGGTTTTGTATACGATTCCAAATGTCTATGTCTCTATTTTTGTGCCAGTACCATGCTGTCTTGACCATTGTGGCCTAATAGTACAGCCTAAAATCTGGTATGGTAATACCCCCGGCTTTCTTTTTATTACTAAGAACTGCCTTAGTTATATGGGTTTTTTCTGGTTCTTTATAAAACACAGAATCATTTTTTCCAAGTCTTGATAGGATGTTGGTATTTTATTGAATCAGTAGATTGCTCTTGGAAGTATAGACATTTTAACAATGTTGATTCTTTCCAGCCATGAGCATGGTATGTTCTTCCATTTGTTAAAGTCCTCTGCTATTTCCTTTATTAGGGTTTCATAATTTTCTTTATAGAGGTCCTCCACCTCTTTTGTTAGGTATATTCCTAGGTATTTCATTTTCCTTGGGGCTATGGTGAAGGGAGCTGTGTCCTTAATTAGCCTATCATCTTGATAGGCGTATGCAAAGGCAACTCACTTGTGGACATTGATTTTACATCCTGAGACATTACTGTATTTTTTGATGACTTCCAAGAGTCTTGTGGTTGAGTCTTTGGGGTTCTCTAAGTATAAGATCATATCATCAGCAAAGAGGGAGAGTTTGATCTCCTCTGCTCCAATTGGGTTGCCCTTTATTTTCTTATCTTGTCTAATTGTATTGGCTAGAACTTCCAGCACTATGTTGAATAGTAATGGCGACAGAGGACAACCTTGTCTGGTTTCAGTTCTAAGTGCAAAAGCTTTCAGTGTAACTCCATTCAGTAAAATATTAGCTGTCGGTTTATCATACAATCAGTTTAGGAAATGTGCCACCTATGCCTATATTCTTCAGTGTTCTGATTAGAAAAGGATGCTGGATTTTATCAAATGCTTTTTCTGCATCTATTAAGAGGATCATATGGGCTTTGTTTTTGCTTCTGTTGAGATGGTGAATAATGTTTATGGATTTATGTATGTTAAAACAGCCTTGCATCCCTGAGATGAAACCTACTTGACCAGGATGTATGACTTTTTTTGATGATAAGCTGTAATCAATTGGCTAGGATTTTCTTGAGAATTTTTGCATCTATATTCATTAGTGAAATTGGTCTGAAATTCTCCTTTTCAGTATGGTCTTTTCCTGGTTTTGGTATCAGGGTGATGTTTGCTTCATAGAACCTGTTGGGGAAGATTCCTTCCTCCTCAATTTTTTGGAATAATTTCTGCAATATAGGAATAAGCTCTTCTTTGAAGGTTTGATAGAATTCCAGTGTGAAGCTTTCCAGACCAGGGCATTTTTTTGTTGGGACATTTTTTGTTGTTTCTTTAATCTCAGTGCTTGAAATTGGTCTGTTCAGGAGATCTATTTCATCCGGGCTAAGTCTAGGGAGAGGGTGTGATTCCAAATATTGATCCATTTCCTTCACATTGTCAAATTTCTGGGCATAAAGTTTCCTTTTATTATAAAGACACTTGTAGTAGACTGTTTATCACAGCTCAATTTACAATCATGAAAATGTGGAAACAGCTTAAATGCCCCTCAACCCAGGAATGGATTGGCAAGCTGTGGTATATCAAGGAATACTATTCAGCCATTAAAAAGAATGGAGATTTTGCAGCATTTATATTAACCTGGATAGAGGTGGAACACATTATTCTTAGTGAAGTACAACAGGAATAGAGAAGCATGAATCCTGTGTATTCAACTTTGATATGAGGACAATCAATGACACAGTGGGACATGGGGGAAGGGAAGAGCAGACAGAGAGAAAAGGAGGGAGGGGGTGAGAAAAAGAAAAGAAAATAGTGACTAATTCTCACATAAATTGGATTTAATTTTGACCCAAGTATATTACTTGAACATTAATTTTTAATTCATCCTCATTTATAAGTGAAATATGTTTGTAATTTCCCTTTATAATAATATATTTTTTCCAATTTTAATATCAGGTATATAATATCAGATGAAGTACAATGATTTTGAAGTAGTTCTTCTTTTTCTGTTGTCTATAAGATGATCTTTTTTTCAACTTATCTTCCATTTTTATTTATAAACATTAGTTGTCTACTTTTTGAGACTTTGAGGAAAAAAAATAAGTTAACTGATGACTCCATACTGAACCTCAGAGTCAAAGCATTCTGTGATAGACATACTCTTATCTGACAATGTGAATTTTACTTTTTTTGCATAATTATTACTGCTCAATATTTCATTGCAGCAAGAATGTATTTATCTTCATTCGCTCTTTATGAGATTTTTGTTTCTAGTCCTTATCTTAAACATTGTTATTGTTTTTGAATTTTAAGCCTTTTTAATTTTGTGAAGGCGAAAAGTGGAAACCAAATAAACACATGTATATATAGAGAGAAAATAAAATATATACATATATAATATCAAATGCATATATTGGAAAAAGTTACATTATAGTGGAGATTATGTTGAAACAAATCTAAAGGGGAAAAAAGCCAAAATCAGTGAGTTTAATATTCATCTTAGGAACTTAGGGAAAAGAAATTAAACATAGAAAAGCAGAAGGAAAGAAATACAAAGAGCTAAAATTAATGAAATAAAAATTGCAATGCAATATAGTTACCAAAGTTGAATTTCTGAAAAGACTTAACAAAATTGGTAAATTCCTACAATGATGAAAGAGGAAGCATAATTAACCTAAATCAAGAATGCAAGAGAAGACCTACCTTCACATCTTACCCTTATTAAGAGGGTGTTATGAACAGTTTGATGCCTTTTAAAGTGTGAATGACTCAGAAAAAAATAGAAAAGCTGAATAATCTTATTTTGAATTCTTCTAGAGAAGAGTTAAAGCAGATAGATACCATACCAATTTAATGAGGCTAATGGATTGGCAAGCTGTGGTATAAATCCCAGCAAAGACAATATGTAAATGAAAATTAAGTGCTAGTCTCACCATAAACATAGATTTAAAGTTCCTCCTAAAATTTTAGCAAATCAGCTCTGGTTATATATTTAAAAGTTAATCATACTAAATTGCATTTATTCTGAAAAAATAAAGCAGTTTAATATTCAAAATGTAATCAATATAAATTATTATCTTAAACATTAAAATCGTATCTCCAATTCTAGGAAAAAAAAGCATTTGATAAATTACTCATGATTTTTAAAATTTTAGGAACCAGCACTAGATATCTGCTAGAAGCTTATAGAAAACATCACTCAATAGTAACATAAAAAGCATTCCCTTTGAGATTGAGAATAAGAAGTATCATCCCCTCTTCTGTTCAATATTGTATTGCAGGAAATACCCAGTGCTTTAAAGAAAAAATAGAAGATAAAGATTTCATAGAGAATATGATTATATCTGTTCAGTTTAAAAGCCTCAATCTATAAATCTTGTAGATCTTTTAAAATTAGAATTTAAAGAAAATTGTATTTCTGTATACAAGCAAAACCCAGAAAATGTTAAAAGTATCAGGTTTTAGAGGTGCCCAACCCAAAGGCTATGTGCAGATTATTTAAGGACTGTTTTGCTTATCTGTGTTGTCCGATACAGTAAAAAGTATGCACAGGAATTTTTTTGCTCATCAGCTTTTATTAGTGTTTTTGTATTTAAAATGTAGTCCACAACAGCTCTTACTCTTCCAATGTTCAGCAGAAAAGAAAAAGGTTGGACACCCCTGAACCTTTAGGTTGGACTGCTATCTTCCAGTAATTCACCAAAATGGCAGATTCAAAGGAAAAGGGGAGAGACATCCAATATATGTTCTTTAGACCTTTTAGAAAACATGGAGTTGTTCCTTTGGCCACATATTCACATTTGTGAATCTATAGGAAGGATGATGGAGACATCTAGAGAATGAGTTGTGTTGAAAAAGGGATTCCCCAAAAGTATTACCCTGACAAAACTACGAGGGTCGACGTGTTACCCAACATGCTATTGGCATTTTTGTCAACAAACAGGAGCAAGATTCTTGCCAAGAGAATTGTTGTGTGATAGAGCAAATTAGCCTCTCAAGAGCTGAGATAGCTTCCTAAAACGTGTGAAAGAAAATGATCAGAAGGAGAAAGGTACCTGAGTCCATCTGAAGCGCCAGCCTGCTCTACCCAGAGACACACACTTTGTAAGAACCAGTGGAAGGAAGGAGCCTGGGCTGCTGGAACCAATTCCCTATGAATTCACAACATAATAGGTGTTAAAAAAAAAAAAAAAAAGTAAATACATCTTAACTGTGAATAAATGTATGTGCATACATACACATTTAATATACTATAAAAAATGAAATAACCTAAGAATGAACTAATAAAAGACGTACAAGATCTCCAGCAGGAAACTACAGAAAATCATTGAAAGAAACCAAAGATCCAAATAAATGGAAAGCTGTATTACTTCTGTAGAGACTTCAGTGTTCGAAAGATGTTTTTATCTCCCCATGTTGATTTGTAGACTCAATGCAGTTCTAACCAAAATCCCAAAAGCCCCACATTAGCCAAGATACTGTGAAAGAGAACAAGGCAGCAGAACTGGCTTTACTGGATGACAAATCACAATACTTTATTCTTATAAAATTCTACATAAGTTAAAGACAGTGTGGTATTGGTAAAAGGGTGGACAAGACCACCAGTGGGATAGAATAGATAGCCCAATAGCAAGCATTGATAGATGCTTATTTGTTTACCCCCCCCCAAAAGAAAACAGTATGGAAAACACAGTATTTTCAATAAAGGGTCCTGGAAATACGGAAAAAATTTTCAACTAGAGATAGTCCACATTTCATTGACCTAATTTTGAAAGTTAAAACCAGAAAGTTTATCTTAAAATACAGGATAGGAAATTATCATCCTGGCCTTGGAGTATAGAAAGTTTTTTCTTTGGTCACAAAAGGCTCTAACCATAAAGGAAAAGACTAATACATTCGGTTATTTTGAAAGTAAAAACTTCCATTTTCAAAAGACACCATTAAGAGTGAAAAGCAAGACAGAGTGAGAGAATATATTTACAACACATGTAACTGACAGAGGGCTCTTACACAATACATAAAAATACTCATGAGTCATTAAGAAAAATGTAGAGAACCCTGTGGGGAAATATACAAAAGATTTGAGTAGGAACTGTGGGGAAATATACAAAAGATAAAATCCAAGGGGCTAATAAACACAACAATATGCTCAATCTTATAATAATCAGGAAATGCAGAATAAGACCACAAAAAATAATACCACTACATACTTACTGGAAGGTCTGATAATACCAAGTGTTGATGAGAGTGCAGAGCAGTGAGTGTAAACTGATACAGTTTGGCAAATACTTTCTATTGGAGTTGGAGATACACAGCCTGTGATACAGCAGTTTTCTTCTTAGCCATGTACCCAGAAGCATGTGCACCAGGACCCACCATAGGAATGTTCAAGGCAGCATTATTTATATTGAAAAACTAAAACCAGCCCACATCCATTAACAGAATGAATAAATTGGAGTATATTCATATCATGGAAATATACACAATTATGAAAAGGAATGAAGACAGCTAGAGCCATTAATGTGGGTGAATCTTATATGTGTGTAACATGCTGAAAGGAAAAAGCCAACAATGAAAAATGCATATTGTATGATTCCATTTATATAAAGTTCAAAAAAAGGTAAAACTGTAGTTTTTAGAAATGATTACTTGGTGAAACAATGAAGAAAAGTATATAGAGTGATTATCACAACAATCAGGGTGGTGATGTGAGAGGAGTGAAGGGCAGGAGTATGGTCAGAAAGGGGAACGCACCGTCAGCCTTCCTGGGCTGTTGTAGAGAGTTTCTTGATTGCAGGCACTGAAGACTTTTCTGGAACTAATCCTTTCAGTATCATCTGTGCTTTTCTTGGTTTGCAAAGGAGAGTGATTCTAACACCATACATTGGGATTTGTATAGTTCAAAGTTTTTAGTATTTTTAAGGCTTGTTCGTCATGTTTTTTTAAATTCTACTCCACACATTTCTAGCCCTAGCATTCTGTAACCAAGGAAACGCCCTACTTTTAGCCTGGCACAGTGCAGTTGTACCTTTTAAAGAAATATTCCAGGTTGAATATTCTGCATATTCTGAGATTATATTCAAAAGATCAGTGATCTTAGTGATAGAAAAAGGCTAAGTTTTCACACATTAAAATTGCCCGAAAGTCTGAAGTGTATATTTTTTGAAAGTCTTTGTTTTTCTTAAATGACATGCTGAAACTGCTACTGCTGTATATGTATGTATATACAAATTTGGGAAACCAATGTCTAAAACAAATTCCAAGTGAAAAATACAAATTTAAATTTCTGTAGCAAATGTATTTTCAAAGTTAATCTGCATTTATCGTAAGAAATATCAAGTATACCCAAAGTATTTAGATAGACTAGGTTGAAATATAGATAAATAATGGGAGATGGATATGGATACAGATATAAAGTTGGCAATGAAATAAGGAGATTTTAGGGGTGTAATAGAAAATTGATGGTAGGGGAGGAGTTTCCTGTGAAGATCATTTTTAAAAGTATAATTGGGATGTCATTCCTGTTTCTATAATACCTTTTTGGTTATCTGTCAGAGAACTTCAGAAGGTTTTTTCTTTCAATTTTCATTATGAACAATTTAAAATATATTCAGAACAGAATATGTTTTTATAAACCAGCATGTACTCATTACCCAAGAAAGTGTTGAATTAATAAAAACCTGGCCAGCAATAGTGGCTTATGCCTGTAATCCCAGTAGTTGGGGAGGCTGGGGCAGGAAGATTGCATCAGGCCAGGAGACAGGAGCTCGAGGCTGACCTGAACACAACAAGACCCCATCTCTACAAAAAAAAATCCCGAAAAATTAGCCAGGTATAGTGGTGCATGCCTATAATCCCAACTCTCAGGAGGCTAAGGCAGGAGGATCACTTGAGCCCAGGAGTTTGAGATTATGGTGAGCTACTGATTGCACCACAGCACTCTAGCACTCTAGCCTAAGCAACAGAGCCAGACCCCATCTCAAAGGAAAAACAAAGAAAAAAGAAAGAGAAGGAAGGAAAGAAAAAGAAAACGTGAAGGTCCCCCCCGCTTTTTTTTTCCATATTGAGACAGAGCCTCAAGCTGTCCCCTGGATAGAGTGCTGTGGCATCACAGCTCACAGCAACCTCCAATTCCTGGGCTCAAGCGAGTCTCTTGCCTCCACCTCCCAAGTAGCTGGGACCACAGGCACCTGCCACAATGCTTGGCCATTTTTTGTTGCAGCCGTCATTGTTGTTTGGCAGTCCCGGGCTGGATTCGAACCCGCCAGCTCAGGTGTACGTGGCTGGTGCCTTAGCCCGTTGAGCCACAAGCACCAAGCCGTGAAGCCCCTTTTAAAGACATGACTTTTAAAGTTTCTAAAGTTATAGATTAACTGCCCTAGAAAAATAACATTTATACAAATGTGAATTCAAATATATGTATGATATAGGCTGAAATTTACTCATAGCTAATTTACTAATTTTACTAAAAATGGTATTTTATAACATTGTATTCAAGACCCATTAATGGACATATTTTAACTTTAGATAACAGATTTTTTTTTAGAGACAGTGTCTCACTTTATCGCTCTCAGTAAAATGCTGTGGTGTCACAGCTCACAGCAACCTCCAACTCCTGGACTTAGGCAATTGTCTTGCCTCAGCCTCCTGAATAGCTGGGAATACAGGCGCCTGCCACAATGCCTAGCTATTTTTGGGTTGCAGTTTGGCCAGGACCGGGTTGGAACCCACCACCCTCAGTATATGGGGCCAGCGCCCTACCCACTGAGCCACAGGCACCGCCCCAGATTTTTTGTTTGTTTAGAGTTCCTGTTTCCCAGGCTAGAGTGCAATGATGTCACCATAGCTTCCTGCAACTTCAAACTCCTGGGCTCAATCCTTCTACCTCAGACTCTAAAGTGTCTGTGACTACAAGCATGCACCATCATCCCCAGCTAATGGGGTTTTTCAGTTTTGTAGAGTCAGGGTCTCATCAGGGTCTCACTGTGTTGCTCAGGGTGGTCTCAAATTCCTGGCCTCAAGTGATCCTCCCATCTCAGCCTGCCAGTGCTAGGATTACAGGCATGAGTCACCACACCCCACCAGTATTGCCTTTTAAACATGAGCATACTATATAGAATAATAGTGGAATGATATTAGTTGCCTTCATAGCTGAGATTCAGTTTGTTTAGATGCTGCAAGACATTGTGAAAGTGACATAATTTCAAAGGGAAAATAAACTAAAGCCTTTGTGTATTTAAGCTACACTGTCAAGATAGTTCATTTTGAAACTCAGACCTTTTAAGGTGTCATCTAATTCAAGCACATTCTTGACTGCTTACAATTCTCCATAAGGGATTACTTATATCCCTAATTTATCTTAATCATAATTTATCCTAATTTATCTAAAATTTTGATTATTTTGTTCATCTGTTCTTTAGATGCTATTAAGCTACAGCTGGTTGAAGCAGGCCTGGTAGAGTGTCTACTAGAGATTGTTCAACAGAAAGTGGATAGTGACAAAGAAGATGATATTGCTGAGCTCAAAACTGGTTCAGATCTAATGGTTTTATTACTTCTTGGAGGTGAGTTGTAATTTATGCAGCCAAAGAATACAGTTATCAGATTTCTTTAGAATTTAAGTCTTTTCTGAAGATTCTATATTAGGCATTTTCTCATTTTCCTATGTCATACCCTGTTAATACAATTGTGAAACCTTAAACATGTCATGGATACCACTGAAGGTAATGAACCTGAAAACGAGAAGTCTTTACTGTCTTCCAGTATTTGAAGAGCTGTCATACAGAATATTTAGCTGTGGTACCAAGGGACTGAAAGGTAGATGGCTGCTAGGGACTTGGACTAAAAAAGTGCTAAACACTATTGTCTAGTCTCTATTAAAAGTTTATTATAAAAGGATTCATTCCCTTTCCCGTTAGGAAATTAATAGTTTATGATATAGTTTCCCAGTTGGATATTCACTTAGGAATATGAAATTGTTAACTCATAATTTTTTTTGTTTCATTTACCTCCAGATGAATCCATGCAGAAATTATTTGAAGGAGGAAAAGGCAGTGTATTTCAAAGGGTGCTTTCCTGGATTCCATCAAATAACCACCAGCTACAACTTGCTGGAGCATTGGCAATTGCAAATTTTGCCAGAAATGGTAAGTATTAGTTTCTCTTTTGTTAACAAAATGTCCTATTTTTTCAATTTTTGCTTTGCCATCCCATGTACTAAAATTGGAACAGTTCAGAAATGTGTATAAAGTGTATATATCCTGCTTAGTTTTTTAGAAATCTGAAGTACTTACAGTGACTTTCCTAAATTACATATTTTATGCATTTGAACTAAATTCGAACAATTTACAAGTCATGAACAGTAATTATGAAGTGCTTCTTTAGAATACTTAAGTCCTGTACTAATGTATCTGCTCTCTCTTGCCTGGTGATTTTATTTTGAATTTAAAATTCTTGAGTATTCATTCCAGGGTTATTATGCCTCATAATAAAAGTTAACACTTTGATGCCCATAAAACTTAAATATAATTAATCCTCTTAATTTAGTTTAATATTTCAGAGGCATGTTTATTTATAAAATCTGGCACTTGTGAGAAACTCAAACTCTTGTCAAACTCTACTGTGTCTAGGAAATAAGGGTTATTTTTCTTTTTAGTTTGATTTTATTCCAATATGAGCTATTGGTATGTAGTATATTATAATGACTGAATTACTCTATGTTTACTCCCTTCTTTTGGGGAATAACTCTAATGATGGAGTGGCAAAATATTAATAATCAGCCATGAGAACAAGAGTAAAGTCTTTTAAGCATATGGTTTCCACTTCTTCTGTATTAAGAATCTTTATAATCAGACTTCTCACTCAGTAAATAGAAAAAACTATAAATCTGATGAGTGGAAGAATTTTTTTTTTTAATGGCTCTTGTTTCCCTAATGTAGGTAGATAACGGGCAGGTATCAGTATTATAAAATATTTATAAACATTTTTAAAGAAAAAAAAATTTTTGTTTTGTTAGATGGAAATTGTATTCACATGGTAGACAATGGGATTGTAGAAAGACTTATGGATTTGCTGGACAGACACGTAGAAGATGGGAATGTCACTGTACAGCATGCAGCGCTGAGTGCCCTCAGGAACCTGGCCATTCCAGGTATGTAGAAAATAAAGTTCATTGTTTGGGGAAGATATGTACTTACTCTGTGTGATTCGTGGACCTATTCTGACCAAGAAAAGAACATACTACTCTTCAGACTCCTTTTTTTTTTTTTAACTAACAAATGGACATCAAACAAGGTCGGACAATGAGGTTTGCAAACTCATCCTAGAGAAAGTGCTACATACCTCATTGCTAGATATCACTACAGTCAGGTTCAAACTTCTCCCCTTGACCATCTGGTGACCAGTCACCAGATTATTGTCTTGCCTTTGTTCAGATCATTCAAATATCCTATTACCGTTTGTGAACTCTTAGGTTTTCACTATATTGTATAGTTAAGCTTTTTTAAACATCTTCAATTGAGGTAAGATAATGACATCAATTAAGAGTCTCTTACAGAATGATTACGTTGGTTTTCTTTTTTTTTCTATAAGATTTTTTTAAATAACCTTAACAGGTCTCTAGGATAAAGGCTTTTGAGCCAAGAAATCACATTATCATGGGAAATAATACAGAAGATAGTTAAAACTATTCTTGTATACTACTTTAAAAAAATAATTTAAAAAATATATATTTTAAGAGACAAGGACTTTTTTACTGTGTTGCCAGGCTGGTCTCAAACTCCTAGGCTTAAGTGATCTTCCCTCCTCAGGCTCCCAGGTGCCTGGAATTATGGCATGAGCCACCACACCTGGCCTAAAAATAAATTTCTGATTAAGTAAAGTAATATTACAGGAAGATCCAATCCATATGACTTTAGTCTGGTTCATAAAGCATATTAATGTCTGTAATATATTAATGTCTATAATACTTATATTAATGCAGATGGGTCAGTGAAAGAAGTAAAAAGCGTTTAATAAAGTTGAGGAATTGTGCTTTTTGTTATAAGACAGTATTTTCAGATTTCATTACAAATTATGTAAATAAATGTTTTAAGATTGGGTTTTAAAAGCCAGTTAAGTATGGGCGGCGCCTGTGGCTCAGTGAGTAGGGTGCCAGTCCCGTATGCCGGAGGTAGTGGGTTCAAACCCAACCCCAGCCAAAAACTGCAAAAAAAAAAAAAAAAGCCAGTAAGTATGATTTTGTCTGTTGTATTCCTATGCATAAACAGAATACTTAATACATGCATGCTCTCTCTCTCTCAATTCCATTCTTAATATTCATAGAAAACAGAATTGTTTCTAAATAGAAAAATAGAAGTCTTAAAGAGCCATTTAATAAATGTGTATTGAATTGAATGTTTATCATCAAGAATCCTAACATCATTTTAACCAGAGTCTCTTTATCTTTCTCTCTAGTTATAAATAAAGCAAAGATGTTATCAGCGGGGGTCACAGATACAGTTTTGAAATTTCTTAAATCTGAAATGCCCCCGGTTCAGTTCAAACTTTTGGGAACATTAAGAATGTTAATAGACGCACAAGGTAAAAGAAATGTTTTCCAAGTTACCTTTTTGTTATAGTAGTCTTAATGTGCCTGTAGTTGGAAAAGACTTGTTTTTTAGCATTCAGGATGATATAATCCTAAAATAAATGGCAGATAAAAAGTTAAGTTGGTTTTAGAACCTTATTTGCTAGTCCCCATACTTGTTATAATTGACTTTAAGTGGAAATTAACACTGTATCCCTATTTGTTAGTACATATAATCCTGGTTTTAGGTTGGTTGGTGATCACTCCTTGAGAGGTTTTTGTGTCTTGGCATCATATGCTCGTTTTTGCCTTGTCTTCCAAAGACAGTCAAAAATTTTAAAAATTTATTTTGTACACAGGAAGAGAACATTTTTCTATTTGCAAAAGCCCTGCTAGGAATGAATTATGTTTTATTATTTCTGAATTCTAAACCCTTTTCTATATTGATTGCTTAAGCCCTTCTAAAAACCCTTCATTGCAGCCTGCCAGAGTACTACTACAGAGACTGTCTGGCTTAACCAAAACAATATGATGTTGTTTATTTTTGTATTTTGTATAAAGGTTCACAACTTTATAGAAAAAAAGCCAAATAGCTCATCAGATAAGGAGTATTTTCAGTCATTGCTGGAGTTCAGTTGTTATGTTTTTAGATTTGTAATTCGTCTTCACACTCTTCCGTCCCTACTAGTTATTTCAGCCTATTGCCTATCAGTGCTTCATTCTTTTGTGGTTTTTCTTCTTTCCTATAGCAGAAGCTGCTGAACAACTGGGAAAGAACGTTAAGTTAGTGGAGCGTTTGGTAGAATGGTGTGAAGCCAAAGATCATGCTGGCGTGATGGGAGAGTCAAATAGACTGCTCTCTGCCCTCATACGGCACAGTAAATCAAAGGTAGGTTCCAGAGGAAACTGTTCACTAGGAAATGTTAGAGAGGCTCTCTGGGAAGGTAACCCGGCATTGCAGAAGATTGAGCTTTTTTATTTAGTTCTGTTTCATAATAGCTGAGAGTAAGGCTTAGATGAGTTCAGATTTTATCTTTACTATTTAAATGGTCAAGTCTCTTCAGATCTCACTATTTTAATATAAAAACTGAGATAATATTTACCTGAAAGTATTGTGAGGAGTCAGTGAGATCTTGTATAGACTATACACAGCTGGTACCTGGGACATTGAAAGCACTCAATGAATGGAAGCTGCAGTTACTGCTCTTACTGTTATTTTTACCACCACCATTATCAGCAGCATCAGTGTCAACATTTATGTGCTAGGCACTGACCATAGTAGCTACTCGTGTTGAGAAATTAAATGATATAACGGACAAAGTCCATTCTCACAGCACTCTCCAGTACAGTAGCTGTCCAGTATATGGCAGACAACCAGTGAGTGAACAGATGAGCTGTGTGAAAGATTACAATGGTGGGAACCCAGGCCAACAGTTCAGCAGCCAACTTAGCAGATATCTAGATCATATGCCTTACATTGATTTATACCCTCTTTTCTAAAGGGATCCTTTTGATCATTTCATTTGTGGTTCGACTTCAATAGTGACAGTATTTGAGAAGAAAGTCAGTTTAGAATGCAAATCAACTAGCTCCACTAGCTATTTTCATTTTTTTATAGAACAGATTTTTTTTGAAAGATGGTAAGAGAAAAAGCTTACAAATGAAAGTTTTTCTGGTCTTGTATAAATCTCTTTCATGTAAATAATTGACTTCCTCATAATAGCTATCCCAGGTAGTTAGCCACAGGAATATTCTTTCCCATCTAGTGGTAAATCTTGACATCTTTCCCTGGGGAAAAGCAGCTGTTACCCATGACCTTCCTGTCACCTGTCTCAGACAGACCAGCCTAAAAGCACATACATTTTCACTAACATGAACCCAGGATCAAACAGTATATTGGCAAGATGAAAAGTATCAACAAAAGAATAGCAAAATGACCACCTTCTCCATCATAACTGCTTTCTTGTGCCTATTTGTTTACTTAACAGTTAATGTTTAGGTACTTGTAGTGTAAATATTATAAAATACATTGTTACTTTAAAACAATCAAGGGTCTGGTAAGGGGATAGATATAAAAATACCTAGCCTAAGTATACCATTAAAGCCCCATCACCCTTCAAGTTGTAGCATGGAGGAAAGAAAAACCAATAGTCTCTGGGTGGTCTGAGTGGTGTCATAGAAGGGGTGATGTCTTAGGGGTTAATTAACTAGGAATCTCTCAGGGGGGAAGGGAATGAGGGAAAAGCCTTTTCAGGCAAAGACAGTAGTGTAAACAAAAGCACAGACATGTGAAACAGCATCATTCTAGAGGAAAACTACAAATAAATCAATATTGCTGAAGCATAGAAACAATGGCCAGAGAGGATGACTGTTGGGAATTATATGCCAAATTAAGATACATGGATTTGATTCTGGAGTAAGTTTTAAGCAGCAGGGTGCCATTTCTTGGTTTTCATTTAGAACGATGACTAGGGTTTAATGAGACATGTTTCTGGCATCTGAATTTTTCAGCTCTCAGATATATTCCTGTTACATGTGGTAATAAAACTGATGAAGCATTGATTAGTTCAGTACCTTCAGTTATCTTCAGTACTTTGAAGACTGTACCTCTTAGTATCAACTAGCAGAATTACATAAGCAAACCATTAGTGGACACAAAAATGTTTACATGGGAAGATGTGTCCCAACTTTTTAGAAACAACTGAATTTAGAAGCAGAAACTATTTAAATGCTACACTATTAAACTGAGATTTGAAGATTTTTAGGCTCTTCTGTGAATGTCATTTATTACAGATATTCCTTTTCTTCATCTGACCTCCCACTTCTCCCCCACCAACATAAAGGTTTTGAGTATCCATTAAGCATCTATTACCATGCAGGTTCTTTGAAAGACGAAAAATATGGCATGG
Source organism: Arctocebus calabarensis (assembly GCA_963573935.1). NCBI lineage: Eukaryota > Metazoa > Chordata > Mammalia > Primates > Lorisidae > Arctocebus > Arctocebus calabarensis. The sequence continues at coordinate 14,876 of CAUYON010015018.1, forward strand.
TATCTTTCTTAGGGGCATGTGGGTGTGACAAACAATTAAGAGACAGAAGACTGCAACTTGATAGTTGCAGGTTTACAGTTCAGTTTTTTTAACCCTTTGTGCATCTTTCCTACAAATGAGTACATGTCTGCTAAGCAGTAGTGGGAACCTTGATTCATATGTTTTAATGATCAGAACTATAAGGTGTGTTCATCAGATGTGTTATTTAAATTATTTCTCAACCTAACCAACAATAAAGTGAAATCAATGGTTACTGTTGAGCAGGAGTTCTCAAAATTGGTTTTATCATAAACCCAGCAAATCTTCCATAAAGAAAAAGTGTTTGTTGTATGGTCAGATTCATTATGAAAGTAGTACATTCCCTTCCTTTGCCTTTGGGTTTCATTAGTACTGCTCTCAATAAACCTCCTTAATTTTAACTCCACTAATTCTCAAACTATTTGATCATAGATCCTTTTTGCAAGTGGCATCTTTTAACATACTGGACATGCTTTGGAAAAATGTTATTGTAAATAAGGCTTTCAAAATAATTAAACACTAGGTTAAAACTTGTACATTCCTATAGCTCTTTAACCAACTGTTGTGAATCACAGCTATCTCCTCTGAAGATCATACTTTATCCTGAATTCTATCTTAGAGTCTAACCCTCCAGAAGTTGGCACGGACTCACAGGGTTTCAGGTGCTTAGTCATCTCAGCCATATGCAGTGTATTCCTGTGCTTTTGCCATTAGCTAAATTCACTTCTTCCCTTGAAAGAGTGCCCTAGTTTAGAACTTCCGACCAACCAGCTAAACCTTCCAAATATAGATAGCAAAAATGGTAAAAGAAATACAGTTTGATCACACCTATAATCCCAGTACTTTGGAAGGCCAAGCGGGGAGGATCACTTGAGGCCAGGAGTTTAGTACCAGCCTGGGTAACACAGCAAGACCCTGTCTTTATAAAAAATAAAAATGTCAACCAAGAGCTGTGGTGCACACCTGTAGTCCCAGCTAGTTGGGAGGTTGAGGCAGGAGGTTCACTTGAACGTAGGAGTTCAAAGCCATGGTGAACTGTGAGGATGCCACTACATTCCAACATGGGCAACAGAGTAAGACTCAATCTCCAAAAAGAATAAAAACAGAAATATAGTTTGCCTCTATCCTATTAAAGTAGGCACTTTGTTTACTCTTTAAGAATAACATTCTTCAGTCATTAAGCTAAAAACTTGTTCAAGTAAATATGTTTAGTTATTCACTTATCATCCAACAAACGTTTATTTAAATCCCATACTGAGAAGGCTTTTGGTGATACTGTCTTTAAAAAGAAAATTTTTGTTAAGTGGCTCACTAGTTCAGTTTTATAAATTGATTATCTCAAAACATTCCATTATGATCAACATTGCTATACAGTTTTCAACAATTTCTTAATCTGGGTTTATTTCCGTAATCAAAGGCAAATAGACTATACATGCTAAATAGGTGAAATTGTTAGCATGGATAATATATGTACCAAAACTTAGCTTTCCATAAGAAAATCCTTTGAGAAATAGAACTATAAAATAAAAAGTTGTTTCAAAATTCATAAAACATCTTCAGCATTTTTAGAGACTTTATAGAGAGACATCTAAGATTTAAAGAATTTCCTAGAGAACTTTTTCCTTATGCATATCTTCATTTTATTTATTGTAAATAAAATGATTCAGAGAAGTTAAAATAATCTCTAAATGAGTTTTAGAAGTTCATTGGTTAAAATTATTTGTAATTCTCAGATGAATCTCTTGCTCTAACTGATGCTCACATACTTCATTTAAAAACAATACCTGGGCTATAATTGGGTTTTAGCCTTCATATGAAAGCTATAAATTAGCTTCATATTAGGGCTGAGTACATTGGATACTTTTTCTTCCATTCTTGAGATACTTTGCTAAGAAGAATATGTTCCAGCTCCATCCATGTAAACACAAAGTTTTATCTCTCTTCCTTAGGTTTTCTCATATTTGTAATGATCAATTCATATTATTTAAATTTCAATAAATTCCCACTTTTTCACTTGACATGTCTCAAAATTTGTTGGGCATCTAGTAGACACCAACCTGGATGGTGGGTAGCAAGGGAAATGCTGCTGAGAAAAGCATGAAATCCACACCAAACTTAGGGCATAAAACTGGAAGCCTATAAGGGCACACACTGTTTCATGTGCCTGGTAGCAGCATGAGAGCAATGCAGGACCTGTCCTATTTCTCAGAGTCTTTTTATTGGGTACATAATACAGTATATATATGCAAGAATGCAGAGAAGTCAGTAGTCGGTAGTCAAAGTTAAGAATGAGAGTGGGAAGATAATAGCCCCAGGAAGGTTGAGTGAAGAGTAGGCAAAGACACAGGGTAATGAAACATCTGATGAGGTCAGATAATGATACAACCAGAGGAGAGAGGGAGGAGAGCAAGTCTTATCTCCTCAGACAGACATCTCAGCTTTTCTAGCCTAGGTGATGGCTTCAGCTGCCTGCACTGCTGATTTCTCCATGTAGTGGTAGTCACACAGATATTCCCCTGACTAAGCACCTTACCCTGAGTTGGAAGATCTATGAGGAATTCAATCTACCCATCTCCCACAAAAGTTTATTTATTTATTTATTTATTTATTTATTTATTTATTTATAGATAGACTCTCACTCTGTGCCTGGGCTAGGATGCGGTGGCATCATTGTAGCTCACTGCAACCTCCAATGTCTGGACTCAAGCTGTATCTTCCTTCCTCAACCACCTAAGTAGCTGGGACTATAGGCATTCCTGTGCCAACATACTTGGCTAATTTTTAATTTTTTTTATTTTAGAAACAGTGTCTTGCTGTGTTTCTCAGGTTGATCTTGAACTCCTGACCTTAAGCAATCTTCTTGCCTTGACCTCCTAATTTGCTAGGATTACAGGCATGAACCACCATGTTCAGCCTAATATTTATATTTTAATGGTATAATTGCTATCTGAAGCATTTCTGGAGTGCCAGATATTCTGGTTCCTAGTAGCTAGTACTGGCCATATAATGCTAAAATATTCTACATTGAATCTGCTAAGCAGTTATTCATATGTGTGTGTGTATAAATGTCTTTTCTTTTTTCAAACTTCCCGGAGATATTTTTTACTATTTTGCATCCTCTAATATATGTGCTTTGAAAGTAGAAATACATTTATTTTCTGATCAGAATTAAGGTGAGATAAAAGCAGCCCTCAAATTAGTAGAATCCGAATTTTTTTTTTCCAACAAGATTCCATTTATCTTGTAGTTAGCTCCTACTTATTGGTCAGCCTGAGATTTTTAATACCATAAAACTTAATGTCCAGTACCTTAAGGAGTACACTAGCACAATGCTAATTTTATTGTTTTAAAATTAGTACTGTCAACAGCTGATAGTCTTTCCTACTCTGAATCATTTTCAGAAGTGAATAAATTGCCAAAGGATTCTTAGTGAAAGGGATTCTACTAGGTGATAGTAATCTAAACTTAAGTATTACTTGAATGTTTATTAAGTACTAATTATGTAAAGAGTCCTAATTTCTTAGGCATGCTTGGCTGAGAATCTTCTTATACTACTGCCAGTAAACTTATCCAAACTTTTTCCTCGGCTTTAAAAAAATAATGTTCTTAAATTATCAGCAATATTAACCCCTAATATTTAGTAAATATATACTTTTTGCCAGGCTTTATCTTATTTTATATAGCTTATCTTATATTCATATTCCAAATTATTTTTGATTAACTATTGCCCTCTTTTTTCATATGAAGAAACAGAGGTCTAGATAGATAAAGCAAATTGTCAAGGTCACTCTTGCCCAATTCAATGAAAACACTATGAAGGTAGGATTTTTGTTGGTTTGGTTAATGATGGATCCCAAAAATATATCATAGTTATAGGACACAAAATAAACAATGTTATAATGTGCTGGAAATTCTTCATTTGTTCCACCATATTCAATCTCCACCATTTTCTTTTTCCTTGTCTCCTGGGTATGACCTTATCAACTACATTATTGATCTTGCTTGCTTTTTAGCTTCCTGTTGGGCTCAGCTAAAAGTGTGTTTTGTTTTGTTTTGTTTTTTGGACAGGAAGTAGGCGCAATTGACAGGCAAAACAGTGGTTTTTTTTGGTGGGGGGCTCAGCTAAAAGTATCATCACAAGAGAACTAGGCCTTGATGAAACTATTCTGCCACTTGGTTCATGTAACACAGAAAATCTAATGGTATTTAAAGTACCTATTGCAGATAGGAGCATTGTTAGCAGACATTAGCAGGACACTACATGATAAATGCAACATAAACCTTTAGGGTTTTGAAACGAAGTTGTGCCATTCTCTACCAAAAAACTATTTTGCTTATACAAAATAGTCTTTGGCTTGCTACTGAGCCTTACCAAAAACTTAAAAACTTAACTTTGTTCCTACCATAGGATCTAAGATGCTCAGTATAAATTGGCTGTCACCCAATCCAGTAAGATGTAAGATAGGGCAGCAGGTGCATCAGAATACCATTATTAAGCAGATGTGCAATATATGATATTTGGCTTGAGGAAATTCTAAAGATATGAGTAAGTTACATGGCCAGGTAGCACAGATGCCCATGACCCCTGCTTTAGCTAAATTGCCTCCTTCCTCTGAATCTGCACTTACAGACTCCTAGGTGTCTATATGGAGCATTTTCAGTAAGGAAGAAAAATAATCATATCTGGGTGACTGATGCTTCTGTACAAATATGCTAGCAACCTTCAAAATAGATAGCTGCAGTATTATATGCCTCCTTATGGTGGCCTCAAGGAGTGATAGGGATTTAACAAGGGAACAGTGTTGTTCATTCTGCTTAGAGAGAGAAAACCAAAGAGTTGATTTGTACTGACTGTTGAAAAGAGTTAAGGTTTTGGCTAGATTGGAAGAAAACTAAAAGGAAAAAAATGATATTTGCCTTGAGGAGGTAGTTTTTACTACCTCCTTTCTAAATAAGGAGGTCTAGAGACAAGGTATTATGTTAGACTTCTCTGAATTGGACACAGAGTGCAAAGCTATGTGGGTTCATGTGAATGCTAACTGAGAAACAACTGGAGGAATAAAAACTTAATAACCAGGGAGATAAGATAAAATATTCTGTAGATATAAGCAGGTCTTTTCCTTGTCAAAAGGACTCACAGAGTAGCATGTTGTCAGGAATGGAGGAGAAAATCATGTGCATTGGTAAACTCATAATGGAATTCAGTGATTTTTACCAAGGTGGATGACAACACTGGTAGGGGAAGGAGTTCTGTGCTCTAAATCAGCAGCAAATATATGGTACCATTTCCACCATAGGCAAGACTCACAGGTGCAGGATTCAAGGTGTCATGCTTCTCACTAATACTACTGGTAAACCATACCAGCCTTGTAAATGTTTGCTTCCCATTTGTATAGGTTAGGGACTTACTGATTTTTTAAAGTTTTAGTTTCCAAAGAGTAGTACTTCAGTGAGGAGGCCAAATATGATGCATATACAAATTTTGGGTGTGCTGAAATAGGAAAAATAATCAGCACAGGAGACTGAGGGCAACTGCACAGTCAAATGAGTGACAAGAGAGAGTTAAAGAAAGAAAAGATGGCTAAGTGGTTAAGTAGTAAAGATTTTTTTTTTTTTGGTAAGGAGTGATCTACCTTTATTGGGTGATGATATTCTGATTTTTCTTTTAAGATGACTTTGTACATTTTACTGTGTGACTGATACTAGGGGCAATTACTCCAGATGCTAACCATGTCTTCACCCTAGACAAAACGTAGCTTCCTAACCCAAACTAGGTCAATTCAACTTTAGCCATAGAACCTTAAACTTTACCAGAAGATCTGTGGAATAGGAACTGTCATAGCTGACATGGTTTTCATTTTTCTAATTTTATTGGCAGTGTACTGAAAAGATATTGTTAGTTTTTACTACAGAACTTTTACTACAGTTTTTACTACGGTTTATACCCCACAGCACCCATTGTTCTAATTTTTTTTCTGAAATCTGTTTAGTTAACTTTTCTAATTCAATGAAATACATTTATTATTGTGCTTTGCTGAAGTCACCTGGGGTTATCTTTCATGACTTACAACTAAAGAATTGAAAAATTCCCTAAAATGAGGATAAAATAAAGTCATGGAATTTGGCAACTTAATCATTGGGCCTGAGGTGGCTGAGGTGGCTGAAGCGGTGGCTGACAGTGGTGTGGTGGTCTCTATTCCAATGCAACTCTTTGGCCTGCTCCACTCTTGATCCCCTGTGACTGGCGGGCAATAGTGTGGCGGAGTGTGTGGACGAGGGCTGCTGTGTGGTGGTGGGCATGAAGGAGGATGGAAGGGCAGGATAAAGTGATGGCATGGGAGCAGCACTTCCATAGTCAAGTGCAGGAGTCCACAATGTTTCCTCATTTTTGCCATTCTCTACATTGTTTTCTACTTCATCATCTTAAGATACAAGAGAAAATCAGATGAACAAGAAGATGAAGATGCCATGTCAACAGGATTTCTTTTGAAGATGGCCAACTGGAAGCAGCTTCCAACAGAGGCTCCTGTCCAAAAGATTCTGATAACCTTCAGAAACTGCCCAATTGAGCTGAAGACTGACAACCCAGCCGAGAGAGAGAGAGAAGTGATAGCTGTAGGTCACCTCTGAGGCAAGCTGTGAGGTTCAGAAACCAAGCTTCAGGCAGAAAAACTGAACGAAAGTTTTCTGGAATTCTGAACTTCCAGGACAACTTTCCCCCCTTACCTGATGCACCAGAAGCCTGACCTCTGCTGAAACTGAGGGAGGAGGACTTGAGCAGCGCCCACTCTCCCCATCTGCCACATCAGGCTGCCCGCCAGGTAAGAGACTCGGGGCCCACCAAGCCCCAGCCAGGCCCCAGGCCAGGGACAGTGCCAGGACCCACATGTGGCTCTGATCCATGCCCCACTGGGCCTCAGCCTGCCACCTGCAGTGGCCAGGAACTCTGCTCAGGCCATGCCTCACTGGGCCTTGCCCTACGCCACCAGTGGGCCTTGGCCTGCACCACTCTGAGGACAGTCATAGGCAACAGTGAAAAATAAATATGAGGCAGAATCAACCCGAAAAATTCTGGCAATATGAATAATCAAAATAGATCAACTCCCCCAAGTTACAACAAGGTAGATATAGCACATATCCCTTGCATAAGCAAAAGGTTGAGATGTCAGAAGTTGAATTCAGAGTCTGGATACCAAATAAGATCAGCGCAATGGAGGAAAAGATGGAATTAGAATTTCAAGCAGTAATCCAAAAGATGACCCAAAAGATGTCTCAAGAAATTAACGAATTCCAAGACAAAATGACCAAAGATTTTGACACATTGAGACAAGAAGTTGCAACCCTCAAAGATCTGAAAAATACAGTAGAATCCCTCAGTAACAGAATGGAGCAAGCAGAAGAAAGGATTTCTGACATGGAAGACAAAGCTTTGCAATGCTCCCAAACTTCCAAAGAGTCAGAGAAATGGAAGGCAAAAACGGATAATTCTCTCAGACAGCTGTGGGATAACTCGAAGAAAACCAGTATTTGCCTTATAGGGATACCTGAAAACGCTGAAGTGGTGTTGCAATGTTGCAAGGCACAGAGTCTCTTCTTTATGAGATTATGAAAGAGAACTTTCAAGACATGCCAAGAGATTCTGAAATTCAGATAGCAGACAGTTTGAAAACCCCAGCATGACCCAACCCAAATAAGATATCCTCCTAGAACAACATAATTAAGTTCACTAAAGTTAATATGAAGGAGAAAATTCTCAAAGCAGCCAGATGTAAGAAATCCATTACCTACAGGGGAAGATTATTAGAATAACTGCAGATCTCTCTGATCAAAACTTTTAAGCTAGAAGAGAATGGTCATTGACTTTCAATCTCCTAAAAACAAAAGAACTTTCAACCCAGAATCCTGTATCCAGCTAAACAGAGTTTCATTTATGATGAAGAAATTAAATACTCCAGCGACATCCACATGTTGAAGAAATTTGCTATAACTAAACCAGCTCTCCCGGATATTCTCAGACCTATCCTCCACATTGACCAGCGCAAACCTCCACCACAAAAGTAAACTCATCCAGGAACTATTTATCTGTGGAAATTTCATCTTCCACAGTGATGAAAGGATTAAAAATGTCCACTGGACTTTCTAAAGATTTATCATTACTTTCAATTAATGTGAATGGGTTAAATTTTCCTCTAAAGAGGCATAGTTTGGCTCACTGGATACAAAAACTCAGGCCAGATATCTGCTGCATACAAGAATCTCACCTTACCTTAAAAGATAAATTTAGACTCAAGGTGAAAGGATGGTCATATATATTCCAGGCAAATGGAAAACAGAAAAAAGTAGGTGTCACAATCTTATTTGAAGATACAATAGGCTTTAAACCAACCAAAGTAAAGAAGGATAAAGATGGACATTTCATATTTGTTAAAGGTACCACTCAATATGATGAGATTTCAATTATTAATATTTATGCACCCAACCAGAATTTGCCTCAATTTAGAAGAAAAACTCTAATAGACATGAGTAACTTGATTTCCTCCAGCTCCATAGTAGTTGGCGATTTTAATACTCCTTTAGCAGTGTTGGATGGATCCTCCAAAAAGAAGCTAAGTAAAGAAATTTTAGATTAAAACTTAATTATTCAACAACGGGATTTAACAGACATCTACAGAACATGTCATCCTAATAAAATTGAATACACATTCTTCTCAGCTCCCCCATGGGACATACTCCAAAATCAATCAAATCTTAGGTCACAAGTCTAACCTCAGCAAATTTAAAGGAATAGAAATTATTCCTTGCATCTTCTCCAACCATCATGGAATAAAAGTTGAACTCAATAAAAACATGAATCTGCATGCTCATACAAAAATATGGAAGCTAAATAACGTTATGTTGAAGGATACCTGGGTCATAGACGAGATTAAGAAGGAAATTATTGCCTGAAAGTGCTGGTTCCCTTTTTGGGAGGGACATACTAACTAGAACAAGAACTTTTCCCTCCTGGAGATCTAGTCATGATCAAAACTCTTCCCTCTAATTCACCTTTCCTGACTCCAACTTGGGAAGTTCCCTTTCCTGTTATCTTGTCTTCTTCTACTGTTAAAGTTATAGGAGTCGATTTCTGCAAACATCATTCAAGAGTAAAGTCCTGGAACCCTCCATCTTCTACACTGGCAGGCAATGAAGACAGCCAACCACAGACCACCTACACGTGTGAGCCAAAAGAAAGTTTGAAGCTATTATTTAGGAAACAGCAAGAAAAATCCTAATATGGTTTTCTTTTAGCATCACTGAATAAGTGCTTCTGACCTGACGCTGTTCTACCTTTGCCTATTACTAATTACACTAATCAGATTTATGTTTTCCAGAAATGTCATCAAGGCACACGCAATAAAGATGGTTCCAGTCCATGAACCCCTGTATCATTCTTCTGTGGAGAAACCCCAACTGCCCCCTTCTATCATCACTCGATTCAGCAGGAAGCAGTAGATAGAGTCTTCGCCCCTTTTCCCTAACAGCAGTT